>JAAKBH010001367.1:0-21210 GCA_019776075.1 Amaranthus palmeri | reverse complement strand
TATATATATATATATATATATATATATATATATATATATATATATATATATATATATTATATATATATATATATATATATATATATATATATATATATATATATATATAACGATCCGGTTCGCGTGAGCCAGATAATCATATAAAAATATGAATCCGGTTCACAACTGGACACTTAGTGGGAAGATTCCCATCCAAGATCGACAACGTTCCATTGATAAGGGAATATAACTAAGCAAAAAATAATGCATTTGGTAGCGACAGGATTGTAAAGTTCATAATACAACTTGAGAACCCAACGACCTCTACTAACGAAACGCCAAAACAAACTAGTTTAAATTCCATTACACAAGTGTAAATTATTTCTATTATATTTATTATTACATAAAACGAGGTCTTGGGTTACGTGATCCTAACTTCGACCTCACTCCAATTCCCACCTGCAATCAACCTGCTAGTTGTCGATTGACAACGGAAGCAAGTTCCAAAGAACAATCCAATACACGTCAGAGACAACATACAAAATATCAACAAGTGGAAAACAAGCAATGTGTTCACCCTAGCATGCAAAGGCTCTAATATATATATTTATTCAAAACCCCCACTTGAAACGTTGCCCGTCCTATTCGGGTCGTTCAAGTAATAATCCATTTCATTTGGAGGTATACACTTGGGAGAGCTAATCCCAAGGCAACCACCGACCTAAGACGTTGCCCGTCCTGTTCGGGTCGTCGAAGGTTAAAGTATGCATACCCCCATGGTGACCGTAATGATCCAAAACTGCCATGGGAACAACTACAAAAAAATATATGGGTTTTAGACGCTAAGGACGGAGCTTTTAGACGCTTTTTTGCGTCTAAAATAATCTTTTAGACGCTTTTCCAAGCGTCTAAAAATCAAGTGTCACAAAACTTTTAGACCCTTTTTTTAGACGCTTTGTGGTGTCCAAAATTATTTACTTTTAGACGCTTTTTTCCGTTACAAAACTTTTGCCCCCTTACTTTTTCATATATTATCAACTCATTTGTGACGGAGAAAAGCGTCTAAAAGTGGATTTAGACATTTTAGAGCGTCTAAAATAGTTGAATTTTGGACACTTTAATGCGTCTAAAATATTTTGTGTTTTTTTAGACACTTTAAAGCGTCTAAAATATTTGTGTTTTAGACATATTAAAGCGTCAAAAATACTAAAAATCTAACCATAATAGTTTAGATTTATGACATTCAAAAGTGTCTAAAAGCCCTTTACCTAGTTGCTTTTTAGTAAATTTGGTTGGGTACTATTCCATTAAAAGGCAATGTACAATTTTTCACATCAAGCTCATGGCATATAATTTTTTACTCATAACCAAAAAATATATACTTAAAATAAAAAGCAACTCATAATTAATTAACTTACATATGTATATATATGGTACGGTGCAAATTATCATGGACAATATATATGCTCAAATATTAAAATAACTATATCGATTACAACAAATCTAAAAGGATATCCAACATAGTCTGTATTGAAGTTTCTTGACAATTGACAATATAAAAAGCTTAATAGTAATCTAAGAAAGTAATCTACAAGTTTGGTTCTTCATTTCAAGCTAAGTCTACTAGATGAAAAGTTAAAACCTGCAAAAAAAAAAAAAAAAGAATTGATGATTACTTTAGTTATAAAAACAAGAATGACATAAAAAAAAACAAGTTAATAGTTTATATCATCTATAATGTCACTTTCACGGTTATTGGTTTGAATGCTAGGTATTTATTGAATGTATTTAACTGCTTATTGTTAATTTATGATAACAGAAATTGATTTGAATGTTAAGGTTCATAGAAACAGTCGTAATTTGAAAAATAGAAATACAAAGTTTTCATTAACAGAAGCAAAGTTGTTCTGTATATTGCACTGGTAAATTCCAAATCAATGCCTAGTCAGAAAGAATTTCAAATATGGAAGTATAATTGTTACATCCTTTAGTAATGCTATAGTCTTCAGTAGGGAGTACAGCGTCATTGGTCCAATTAATTGAATGAAAAGTGATCAAGCATACCTCTAATTCAAATCCCTTTTGGCTACATTCAGTCTTCAATCTTGTAACAGTCTGTAAAAAGGAATAACAGAGATTTTAAGCAACAAAATAACTCACATGACAACTTCTAGTAAAAATTTAAGATTATTCAAACATCTGAAGACACACACGTGCACATGTGATCCGGAAAAATAAAGAAATACAATGAATACAAAATGAGAACCTGCTGCATATCCAGCAACGATGCGCTTGTCACTGAAGCCTCACCACACTGAATAATGCGCTGTTCCGAAAGCCTCATCTGCTTCCTCTTTTCTTGGATTTCACATTCCAAATTATGTATCTGCATTTAAAACAAAATCAAGGAATTGCCTCTTTAAAGGACGCCTTTAGATTGATAAGCTTAAAGTCAAGCCCACTGAAAAATAATCATGATATCAGGAAAATGAAGAAAGCTGAAAGCCCAGACATTAAGTGAACTCGTAAAGTCATAATGGTTTAATTGCGAGCATGAGACTCATACTCCCATCATTTAAAAAAACTTAACCACAACTATATAAGTTTTATATAGGCTAATAAAATCCAGTTAAATTCACTGTTGTCACATTGGACTTTCAACTACAGAAAGAAGTTCTGATGTCTACAAACAAGCAATGTGATTAGCTGAAGACATACAAAACAAATACTTCTGCTTCACATATTCAATACTTTGTCGTATAGGGGAACTTTTTGCTTGACAAGACAGAAGCATAACAAAACCATCTTTTATAACCTCTATAGAGTATATTCTGAAAAAGTGGATCATTACTCCCATAGTCCCTTTGCCAATAGATGTGAGTATTCTGGGAATGGGACACTTAACAAAACAGAAGTACATATATCCATATACTTCTATGAAACAATGTAATATGAGCGATGGAATTGAGATAGAAAAAGGCAAAGCAATTCGAGAGGCTATCATTGACAACCATAGACCCCATTTACAGTGTTACTTTAACCCGATAAATTTTAGAGAAGGAAAACAGTGTTAAATCACCTGTGACTGAACTTTCTTTTTCAACTCCTCGGTATACTCATCACTTTTGCCCTGTTCAAAAGTTGATGACAGATTACCACCCATTGAAGACATCTGCTTCTCCAGGGCAATTATTCGCTCCTGTAGTTCTTGATTCTCGGCGCACTGCAGAAATTAAGGATAAAAGTTGAAATTAGAAAAGAACATGATTTTATAAGCTCTTACTTTGCAGCAAGCAACGAATTGTACCTTATTTTGAAGTTGTTCCTGAAGGATCCGATTATCTGCTGCTTTGATCTGCAAGGAGATAAAACTATGAAGAATCCATTTAATAAGAAAAAGTTTCCATAACAAGTCACTTCATCTCTTCACAGTTATACCAACCAAATGTTTTGTTGGTCACTGATTTCTCAATACCTTACTATAATGGTAAAAATTCGACCCAGCACACCAACTCAACCCAGAAAATGTCGAACAGAAACACCAACCTCAAACCAGCAGCACCAACCACAACCTCCAAAACCGACCCAGCCCACCAAAAAAACCCCAAAATACTAGAAAACATCAACAAAATCCAGCCCTAATTAGTAAATATATTGAAGTTGAAGGGCAAATCACAACACCCAAATCTATATATAACCCCAACCTACTTGCCACATCACTACTATCTTAGTCTACTCACCAATTGTAGCCTTGCAACATTATATTAAACTAAAGATTATGACCTTGGTTGCAGTCGATCAAAAGATTATCGTCAGTAGGAAGTGGTATGTTTATTGCTTGTTTCTTGTTGGAATATGGATCTGTTTGATGCGTGCGTGCAAGTTTCCTAATTGAGATGTCTTTTTGCTAAGTCGCTCATTGCTAGAATTTGATTTATTAGAAAAACAAGCTGCTCTCTTAAACTGCATTTAAATTTAATGTCACCACTTTATCAACATAAACAAAGTCCCAAGCAAAAATACCTCACATCAAATAGATAAAGCCCTTACTAAATGCCATAAACTTACAAGAATGTGTAGTGTAGGAGCTCCACCAAAAAATGAGGAGAAAAGCTCAGCATTTGGGGTTGCACTCATCAAAATCAAGCCACTGTTACATATCCTAATATGATTACACTAATATGAAATCAGAATTCAGCAATGCACAAGAATATGAAAACAAAAAATTTTCTGACAATAGCAACCAAATCCGACAGCAACACTTGTTTTAATTGATTCTAGATAAAATTCAATTGAAAATATGTACACTAATTTGCACAAACTATTTTGCACAACAAGAAATCAATTGATGAACATGTTGCAACAACAAAAAAATTTCAGAATATGTGTTGATAAATACTTTCTTTGAACACAAAAAAAAAAATTCAGAAAAAAAAAAGTTGATGTCTGAACAGCAATATCCAAGCTGTTGGTGCATAGTTTTGATTCTAGGGTTATCATCTTCAGGTTGGTGTGTGTTTCAAGTTATGTTCAGGTGTATCATCATTCACCAATGAGTTTATAATGCCAAAGAATTTACTTGACTGAGTGCTGAATCAGGTTATCCAGTCAGATACACATGATTATGGATTGTTCGGATGAATAGCAAGTTAGCTGTTATGCTCAAGACTGACTGCACATCTGATCACCTCTTACGAATATATGCACACCAAGTTTGAAATTTTTCTGCAAACTATCATTCCCTTTAGACCTTTTTATAAAATTACCTGAGATAAACATATCACAACAAAAAAAACAGTAGCCACTAGCCCACTACACACAGTGACAATCCATATTCTGTATCATCCCAAATCTGAAGAGTACAAATCACGTAAAACTCAACCCGAATTGACTTGTTAGCAACCCTATTGTTCACACCTTATGGAAGGACAATGTGCATCAAGAATTACCTGGAGTAGTCTTTGAAGATTAATATGCATTTTGGGAAATCTTCGATCATCTAGCATCTGCTTCTTCAATGCGAAACGCCGAAACCACCTAATAACATCTTGTAATTGGTCAATCTCAGCACATATTTCCCACAAGCATGAGTGACATTCATAGGCATTATTTTTAAGTATAGATGATTGATTCAATAATATCATTATATAGATCTGAAGAACAAAATGAAGAAAATTGTGTCCAAACAAGTGGTTTTGCAGCTACATAACTAAACCTATTCCGAAAACGACAATAATGAAAATCCGAAAAGGGATTGCTAACTATAAAGCACTCAAAGCATTTGCACAGGTATTACAAAACTCATTTTACAAGAAAACCGTCAAAATGCATTTTGAAAAATCTTTATTACCTCTACTGCTAAAGCAATGTGAGTTTTTCTCTTTCTAACAATTTGTTTCTGCATCTTCCAAATCTTTTCTTGACCATAATCCTCAATCTGATTATACGCAGTTGGAAAGAAATCCATGACTGAAAATATTGATTAATTATGAAAGAACAGTTTGTTTCTGCATCTTCCAAATAAGTTGAACAAAATACGATACCCAATAATTTGCGGATGAAAGAATGAAGTCAGTTGGAAAGAAATCCATGACTGAAAATATTGATTAATGGCTGAAAGAACAGTTTGGGATGATGAAGGAATAACGATACCCGCTTGACATAAATCGCAGTGAATCGATACCCAGTTTGGGATGAATGCGGTTTTCTAGCTTGACATAAACCGCGTAAATTATGAAAGCGGTTTTATTTTGATTAATAAGAGTATTTGAGAAGTTAATAAAGTCTACCCGCTTATCCTGTTTCTAATTTTGAATTGGGCTTTTCAACGCTTATTAAGCTTATTTTAGTAACTGTTTTATGCGTCTAAACAAAAGCGTCTAACATCTTTAAAATTTTTTAAACGCTTTTTATTGTGTCTAAAAAAAAACTGTCTAAAAGCTCCATGTTTTAAATTTGGACAGTTTAGAAAATCCAAATGAAAAATCCGACTTCACCACTGCGTCCGGAACGCATCAATTACCTTGGACACCAATTTTCAAAATTTCTAAAATCCATTTACCATTTTTAATTATTTTAAGCGTTTAAACGACTTTTAATATACCAATTAAACAAAACGACAACGAAAACACATCCCACTTAAAGGAATATGAGGCGTCACTTCCGGGGCAGCTATGACTGTCCGGAAGTTCGTGCCATGTAACATAATATCGCTTTTCGATCATTTCTTTCATATGAAAAGGAAGATCCACTTTATAATCCATAACTAAGAAAATAACAAAAACCGAATCGTAAAACAACATAAATTCAAATTCTTAATACACAACCTCATAACAATTCCAACCACATATAATTACTATCTCACACGTAAATTTATCCACCATCGAACACGAAACCATTCAAACACATATTAAAACGATAAATTCAAATAATAGAATTAAATACTTTATCTTTGCACAAATCGAACTATTATATTTTTTATTTGTAGAAATCATAAGCCAAACGCCCATATGATTCTAACTACATATATAAATAAATTCAACCCCTTAAACAAATCAAATTTTGTTAAGGAATTTATACACAAAAATACAAAACATGAATGTTTATTTCATTTAATTCACACAACTAAACTCCTTTTAGCAAATTGGAATTTTGCTAGGGATTTTAAGATCATAAAATAAATTTAAATGTTAAAAGGTTTTATTCTCATAACAAATTTTGAATTTGTTAAAGAATATAAATCAAATGAAAAACTTTACACAAATTGTATTAATCCTTTTAACAAATTAATTTTGTTAAAGGATTATATAAATAAAAATTACATAGAAATACTCAATCCTCCTAAAAAGTCATAGGATATCACCATATTTTATAAAGAAAACATAATTTCTTCAAAAGAAAATAAAATCTAATATTATCAATTGAATTTTCACCTACCCTTTGAATTAAAAAGATTGAATGAAGACACAAATCCCTTTTTTTTTTCTAATGGCAGCCGAAAGTAGAGGGAGAAAAAGGGAGAATTCTTTGTTTGATGTGTGAAGTAAGACAAAATGGAAAAACTATCTTACAAACAACCCAAATTTATACACAATTAAAAACCCTTTAAGCTACCCATAACCCCCTCTTAATTTTGCCATAAAACCCACTTAAGAAGAGAGTTACAAAAACCCTCCATTAGCCCCCATGACAACCGGCCACCTTAATTGTTATTGAATTATTAATTTTTTTAATTAATTAATTAATTAATCCAAATGAAATTAATTGCTTAAGTTTAATTTTACCACTCATGAAAACATTAAATCAGATAAATAACGATAACTCATTACGCGACAATTACTTTGTCACATATTAATTCACTCAAATTCTTATATTTGATTATTATTTTATTTTAATCTCGAACATTAATTCATTCAAATTCACGGGGTGTTACAATATATATATATATATATATATATATATATATATATATATATATATATATATATATATATATATATATATATATATATATAGATATATATATATATATATATATATATATATATATATATATATATATATATATATATATATATATATATATATATATATATATATATATATATATATATATATATATATATATATATATATATATATATATATATATATATATATATATATATATATATATATATATATATATATATATATGTTTCCAACCTTAAGCGAGAGGTGGTGAGGTATTTTTCCAACCGCTTTGCCTTAGGTGCTACACCCGATCTAGACTTTGATTTGGGCAATCATGAAGTTCTTAGTGATGAGCAAGTCCGATACCTTGAGGCTACTCAATGTAGAGAAGTTAAACAGGCGGTTTGGGCATGTGGAATTGATATAGCACCTAGGTTCGATGGTTTCAATTTTAACTTTATTAAAGAGATGTGGGAGTTGCTTAAGGAGGACAGCTATAAGTTTGTCCTACACTTCTTGGAGGATGGGGATGCTGCTAGGGCCATCAATGTCACTTGGGTGGCCCTCATCCTAAAGGTGTTAAATCCGACTTCAATTGAGGAGTTTAGGCCGATTAGTATGGTTGGGGCCTTATATAAGATTGTATCAAAATTGATATCCACTAGGCTCAAGGCTATTATTGCGCCCCTTATTGATGAATCTCAATGCGCCTTTGTTTCGGGTAGACAGATTCTTGATGGGGTGTTGGTGGCAAATGAAGCCATATCATGGTTGAAAAAGAAGAAAGTACCGAGTGCCCTTCTTAAAATTGATTTCCAGAAGGTTTATGACTCCGTCAAATGGTCATTTCTGAAGCAGGTTATGGTGAAGATGGGCTTTGGGTGGAAATGGGTCAAATAGATTATATCTTGTGTCAGCTCGGCATCGTTGTCTATCTTGTTGAATGGCTCTCCCTTAAAGTCGGTGAAGATGGAAAAAGGTCTTAAACAAGGTGATCCATTGTCACCTTACCTCTTTCTTCTGGTGAGTGAAGCTCTTGTTTGCCTGTTGAAGAAAACAGAGGAGTTAAGGATTATATCGGGTGTACCCATTGGTAAGGATGGCATTTGTATCAAACATCTCCAGTTTGCGGATGATACCCTGATCTTTGTGCCTAAAGATAGTGCTATGTGATAAGTGCAATTATTTGCACTTATCCGTGTTCATTTTACGCTCCTTATATGTAGTTTTAGTGGGTTTTTAGGTATATTTTGAGTGGTTTGTGTATATTTTGTCTCATGAGGTCAATTTTATGATTTATGTGATTTTTGGGCAAAATCGGAGTTTTTAGATAGATATCGGCAGGAGTTATAAGAGGGTGAAGGCCTGGAGAAATAGCCTAAGACCCCTTGTCATGTGAAGAGACCGAGCCACGAACAAAGAAAATGGAGTGAAATGCCACAAAAAAGCCAAGCAACGAGCCAGCTCCAAGATGCAATGGTCGTCGCATACATAAGCAGCCTTCAATTTCTTCCAGAGGCTAAGCGACGAGTCGTCGCTCCATAGGCGACGCTCGTCGCCAATTCGAGCAAGGCACTGATGAATTTCCAGAAACTATGCGACGAGTCGTCGCCTTATAAGCGACGCTCGTCGCTCAATCGAAGCATCATCCCTGAGTTTTCAAGAAGTTGAGCGACGAGTCGGCGCTCTGATATGCGACGCTCGTCGCCTTGTCAAATCCGGACTTCTTGATGGTTTTCTTACCAATATTTGGAACCACTTGGTAGACGCGCGGAGAACCGTAGGTCGTTGATCGTTTAGCTAGGTCCGGTCTACACAATTAAATTTATGTTCTCCTTAAATAACTCTAATGACTAGCATTAGCGGTAAGTAAGGGGTCGATCCACAGGGAAACGTTTTGGTCAAAAAGAGTTTAAATGACAAGAAGGATTATGGTTTTTAAGTTTTTATAGTGACAACAAATTTCAAATTTCAAGTTTAACAATAGATAAAAAGACTAGAGTTTGGGGATTTTAGCTTCTTAGATTGCTAAAGGGATGGGTTGAAAATATGTTTTTAACCATTGTATGATAAGAAAGGTCTTTCTAATTTAGCTCCACAACTTCTAGGTATAGGAACTATATAGTCACTAATATGGTTTAGGAGATTCGGCTTCTGGGCGTATAACTCGACCATACTAATGACTCCCTAATACATGCTCTTGACCTCCAATTTATGTTAAAACAAGAAAGAATCATACAAGATAGACATGGTTCATCATCCTAAGGACGGGCTAGGCCTCAAAGGAATCCTAATAAAGTTAGCTTCTGGGCTACTCATTACTAGCATGAATTCCTATTTCCCAAGCATTCAAACATTCAAGCAACATAAATTGTCCATGTAAGGAAATCGAAATGGACTTTCGATTCCTTACAATGGAACTCACATATTCTTTCATGTACATATTTATGATCAACCCATTACCCCATAAGCAAAATAATTAGCTAACTACATCCCCAAACTCTAGAAAGTAGACTACTCACACATGTTTATGGAACAAAATACATAGACTATCTTAGCATACATGATTCAATAAACTAAAAGAAGTATGAGCTTAGAACAACTTACTACCCTCAACTATGGAGGGGATGAAGACAACTATGATAAGAACAAGAGCTTCAATATTCAAATAATAAAATACTCCACATCAAGTTGTAAACATAAACCCACAAAATTCTGAAATATCTAAGTACTTTGATTGATTACCAAATGAAAACCACTTCTAAATACTAGTGCTTATGAACTAAATTACAACTTAAAGCTTGAAACAAGGAATGAAAATGCTAAAGAAAGTGTTTGTGTGAAGATTAGACAAGTTTCTGAACTTAGGAACTACTTAGAACACATTTAAGGATGAATATGCAAAGAAAGAAGAAAGGATGAAGCTAAGCTCAGCTTGTGAGCTGATGGGTGCGTGTGTGTTTCCTTGAGAACTTTGGGGTATTTATAGCCAATTTGATGAGCTTTTCCCACTTGGATTCATGATGATTACAATGGTGGTCAAACAAGCAACCCCCTTCATCATGAGTAGCTGATTCACAGGAGTTGGAGGTCTGAAGCACGCAAGGGGAAAGATTGGAGGAAGCTTGAGGCAAGAAATCACGGGCCAAAAAGCAAACAGTGATCTGCAGACCTGAAACAGTCGGGTCGACTGGTCCTGGTCGACCAGTCGACTGGTTTGTACCTGATGCGCACTGCGTCTTTGAAATGCCATAACTTGGTCGTTTCTTATCGGATTTGGGCATGTGACCAGTCGTTTCGAAGCTAACGGACCCAAGTTTAATCTCCATTAAAAATATATATCAAATTCCAAGTGTGTTGAAAGATATGATCATTATAAGTGGACCCTTTTGCATTTGATGATCGAAAAATGTTGCTTTTCTTTGGTTGGCCTTCTTTTAATTAATGTGACTTCCCTTTAGTCACTAACTTAGTCCATAAGGTCACCAAGCCTCCGAGAGTAAGACGATAAACATAATTGATGCTTGTGATGGCTCGGTAAGAAGGAAAACCTACAGAAATTGGCAAAACAACGAACACTATACCAAAAAGTGTAAAATCCTCAAAATAAGCATAAATGGACTTAAATCAAATGAATAAAGCATAAGGATGGCATAATATGAGTGAAAATTAGGGGATAAAATGTACATAAATCAAGTGTATCAAACTCCCCCAAGCCAAACCTTTGCTTGTCCCTAAGCAAAGTAACAACAAAATTTGAGATGCAATGAGAAAATATGACCATAAAACTAGAGAGGTGCAAGCAAAGATAACAAGATATTGGTTCTCGATTCCAAGGACTTGAAAGAAATTGAGGCTCCATTAAATCATTCCTTAAAGGGATTATAGTGAAGGCACGCAACCAATCATGAGCTACAAGCTCCCAAACCGGACTCAAAGAGGTGGGCAAACCTCACTCTAGTTGTGAACTCCCAATTTATCCACCACACTCATGTGTTTGAGGGTAAACACTCATCACTTATTCCTATGACTCAAGTGATGTGAGTCTCTAAGCAACAAGGGATCTTATGAATCAAGCTTCGAAAAATCAACAAGTTAAAGGAAACCAAGCAACAACAATGAAATCAAGGAAAAAAAATGAAATGTATGCAAAAAAATGATGTAGTAGTGAAAATGGATGGCTAAGAGGATGTGAAAGGGGTAATGAATTATGGTAGAAGATACTCTAGCTAGCAAGTCAAAAACCAAATAATCCGAAAACCCAAAAATGTGATACAACTTAGCACTCCTAAATAAACTATGATTGTTGTAGAAATAATATTTCCCCCCTTTTTTTCTTTCTTTTTTCTTTTTTTTCCTTTTTTTTGATTTTTTTTTTAAATGAGGAATGAAACATGTACATCAAAGCTTGGGTTAGTTATTGAACCAAGCAAAAATATGGCCAAAACATATGAACAAGGCCGAAAAGAAACAAAAATGGATATTACATAAGAGTATCATCACCAAGGTATATATGCAAGTGGTGATGGGAAACATGATATGAAAAAAATACTACGATCCGAGGAGTGCTTAGAGTAATCAATCAAAACATATCAAAATAACCTTACTATAAGCTAGAGTATCAAATGGGTGATGTGGTGAGGGAACAGTATGGTATCTCTAAGGTGAATGAGGTGATATGACAATGAAGGAAGAATGTGAATGTAGTAATGAAAAAAAGTTTCAAATGTTATGCTATTGTTCACACTTGTCTATTTCTAACTTGATTCAAATTGTCCCTAGTTGTCTCCAATTAGCGCAAGATAGTGGTAGGGGTTCAATCATACTCACAAGGTTTGAAATTGTTTGCCCAAACTCTAAGGCGGTGCCTCAAACCAATGTACCACACCAACCTAAAGGAACATCATCAAGTGAGCCTACTCATGCAATCAACAACTTGGAAAAGGGAACCAAAGACTTACCATCTAATTATGCACATCTAATTAACAAATGGTCAAAAGAAAGGTTTTCAAAACTTACATGCATCTCAAGGGACATGAACATGTCTATCTTCTTCTTTTTTTTCTTTCTTTTTTTTTTTTGAAATTTTAACAATACATGCAAAAATATTCATAATAAGCACAAAATATGTTGGAGTTATTCCTCCCCCAAGCCAGACCCAGCAATGTCCTCATTGCTTTAGACTTGAAAGGAAGGAGCATGAATTCTAATGAATGCAAATACTTTAATGAAAAACAAATGCAAATTTCTAAACTAGAATGCATTGATACAAAAATTAAAATGTAACGAAAAATTTGGGTTGCCTCCCAAAAGCGCTCTTTTAACGTCACTAGCTTGACGCCCTTCGCGCAATTCAATCGGGCGCTTTCAACTCATTGGAAGAGTAAGGAATGTGGCCACCCATTACCATGACTTTGGGTGTGCTCGCACCCACTAAATCATATTCCTTATACAAGTGGTAAGGAGGGGTCACATTATCCTTGTCAATCATTCTAAACCTTTTTCTTCCAAGCACAAAAGAAGATGGAACATCATAACAAATACTATCCACAAGCATGAGAGAAAATGGGGAAAGGGATTTGAATTTCACCTTGTGAGGAGGCGTTGAACACTCCTCATACTTTCTCTTTTTCTTCCTCCTCTTCATGGAGGATGGTCCAATGACATGTGCCTCAAGCTTGCACTTCATATCATTGTTAGGCTCAGCATTAGGAATCTTAGGGGCGGCATTTTGGGAGTTGTCATTCTTAGGCTCCTGTTCCTCCTTCTCACAACTTCTTTTTTTCTCATTGTTAATTTTCTGATTTTTTTGTTCTTTTTTCTTTTTCTTATAATCACCCTCTAACTCTTTCTCCAATTGTTGCAAGAAATCATCAATCTCCTCAAAATATGCCTTGTCATCTACAACCCTATCGATGCCCTTAATTATCTCAACATCCACATTCACAAATTCAACATTCTCGTATCCTTCATTGAGGAAAGGATTCTCCATACCCACCTCCTTAGCAAAGTCCAAGATGGCTCTCTCAACCTCTTCATCGGTTTCGTTTTTCTTGTGCTCAATCTGAAGGGTCATTTGGCTTAAATTAGTGGTTTCAAATATGTGGTCATCATTTTGAGTTTGAGGTGGTTGTGTGATTTGGTTTGTAAGGATTGCATCTACTCTATCAGAAAACTTTTCACACATTACATCTAAGAGGTTTGACACGACATTATAAATGTGGATCTCATAATCTTGGTTGGATTGGCATGGAGGTTCATAATAAGGCTCATTTGGGTAAGGAATGTAGGAATTCCATTGGCTTTGCTCATCATAGTAACCATAGTGGTCACTATGAGCCTCATCATAATCTTGCACACCTTGGAACCCCGAGTCATACCCATAAGCAAGTTCATCATTACCCATATCATAGCTTTGGAAGCCATTCCGATCATCCCTTGGAACTTCCCTACAATAGGAGGCAAAGTGATTTGTGGCTCCACATAGATCACAATAGTACGGAGAGCTAATATTGTAATCTACCCTTGGAACTTCTCTACAATAGGAGGCAAAGTGATTTGTGGCTCCACATAAATCACAAAAATATGGAGAACTCATGTTGTTGAAGAGAGGTACCAAAGTATCATCACCTTGATTTACTTATGCAAACAAAAAGCTTAGGAAAGAGTTAGCACTGACTAGGATAAAATACAAAAGCATGAAAGTACAATATTAACAATTGCCATACAAACTAATTTTGACACTCATCTCCCCGGCAACGGCGCCAAATTGGTAGACGCGCGGAGAACCGTAGGTCGTTGATCGTTTAGCTAGGTCCGGTCTACACAATTAAATTTATGTTCTCCTTAAATAACTCTAATGACTAGCATTAGCGGTAAGTAAGGGGTCGATCCACAGGGAAACGTTTTGGTCAAAAAGAGTTTAAATGACAAGAAGGATTATGGTTTTTAAGTTTTTATAGTGACAACAAATTTCAAATTTCAAGTTTAACAATAGATAAAAAGACTAGAGTTTGGGGATTTTAGCTTCTTAGATTGCTAAAGGGATGGGTTGAAAATATGTTTTTAACCATTGTATGATAAGAAAGGTCTTTCTAATTTAGCTCCACAACTTCTAGGTATAGGAACTATATAGTCACTAATATGGTTTAGGAGATTCGGCTTCTGGGCGTATAACTCGACCATACTAATGACTCCCTAATACATGCTCTTGACCTCCAATTTATGTTAAAACAAGAAAGAATCATACAAGATAGACATGGTTCATCATCCTAAGGACGGGCTAGGCCTCAAAGGAATCCTAATAAAGTTAGCTTCTGGGCTACTCATTACTAGCATGAATTCCTATTTCCCAAGCATTCAAACATTCAAGCAACATAAATTGTCCATGTAAGGAAATCGAAATGGACTTTCGATTCCTTACAATGGAACTCACATATTCTTTCATGTACATATTTATGATCAACCCATTACCCCATAAGCAAAATAATTAGCTAACTACATCCCCAAACTCTAGAAAGTAGACTACTCACACATGTTTATGGAACAAAATACATAGACTATCTTAGCATACATGATTCAATAAACTAAAAGAAGTATGAGCTTAGAACAACTTACTACCCTCAACTATGGAGGGGATGAAGACAACTATGATAAGAACAAGAGCTTCAATATTCAAATAATAAAATACTCCACATCAAGTTGTAAACATAAACCCACAAAATTCTGAAATATCTAAGTACTTTGATTGATTACCAAATGAAAACCACTTCTAAATACTAGTGCTTATGAACTAAATTACAACTTAAAGCTTGAAACAAGGAATGAAAATGCTAAAGAAAGTGTTTGTGTGAAGATTAGACAAGTTTCTGAACTTAGGAACTACTTAGAACACATTTAAGGATGAATATGCAAAGAAAGAAGAAAGGATGAAGCTAAGCTCAGCTTGTGAGCTGATGGGTGCGTGTGTGTTTCCTTGAGAACTTTGGGGTATTTATAGCCAATTTGATGAGCTTTTCCCACTTGGATTCATGATGATTACAATGGTGGTCAAACAAGCAACCCCCTTCATCATGAGTAGCTGATTCACAGGAGTTGGAGGTCTGAAGCACGCAAGGGGAAAGATTGGAGGAAGCTTGAGGCAAGAAATCACGGGCCAAAAAGCAAACAGTGATCTGCAGACCTGAAACAGTCGGGTCGACTGGTCCTGGTCGACCAGTCGACTGGTTTGTACCTGATGCGCACTGCGTCTTTGAAATGCCATAACTTGGTCGTTTCTTATCGGATTTGGGCATGTGACCAGTCGTTTCGAAGCTAACGGACCCAAGTTTAATCTCCATTAAAAATATATATCAAATTCCAAGTGTGTTGAAAGATATGATCATTATAAGTGGACCCTTTTGCATTTGATGATCGAAAAATGTTGCTTTTCTTTGGTTGGCCTTCTTTTAATTAATGTGACTTCCCTTTAGTCACTAACTTAGTCCATAAGGTCACCAAGCCTCCGAGAGTAAGACGATAAACATAATTGATGCTTGTGATGGCTCGGTAAGAAGGAAAACCTACAGAAATTGGCAAAACAACGAACACTATACCAAAAAGTGTAAAATCCTCAAAATAAGCATAAATGGACTTAAATCAAATGAATAAAGCATAAGGATGGCATAATATGAGTGAAAATTAGGGGATAAAATGTACATAAATCAAGTGTATCACCACTATATAATGTGGCGGTTATTTTTGTACATTTTTCAGATTCAGATTTAGTTTTAGTTTTCTGTAATTCTCTAGAGTAGTTTTCTTAGTTTTTCTTTTAAGCATCAATTGAAGAACATCTTGTAGCATTTGAATTCCACACTTCAGTTTATGTTATTTTCCCGTTCCGTAAGTTTTGTTGTTTCATTATTTCTTTTTACATTATTATCTATTGTTTGGTGTATGTTTTCTATGATCATGAGTTGTGAGTACTTCTTTATCTAGGGTTAGGGTGAAATCCCTAATTCGAAGCATGGATTGATATTTTATTGATTGATTGTGTGCGATTTGAGTCGATGATTGAACCTATGCTTAATGAATCTCGATTTAAACATCTTTGTTAACCTTTTCAATAAAACGGAAGTTTGAGAATTGGTTTAACTTAGGATTGAGATATATTTGAGTTAAACTCCTTCTAGTATTAACCAATAGAATGGAAGTTTGAGGATTAATGCTAGTTAGTCTTAAATCGATATTATTCAATAAAGCGGAAGCTTGAGACTAATTAGATCACATTCTCTCATATTTATGGCTCAATTTCATACAATCATGAAAGTGATTGAATTCCATGTTAGAATTAGGTGATGCCCGACGCCCTAGTGTCTTTTATACCATTGTCATATATCGTTTTCATTATTGTCCTAGTTATTTGCATCTTAGGATTAGAATATCATCTCATATTTTGTTTGAACCTTGTCTTCGCTAGTCGTAAGCATACAATTTGGAATTATCAAGCCTCCTTGTGTTCGACCCGCACTACGCGTACACCGTGCGCTTGCGGTTAAAGTAAAATTTGCTCATCACTATGGTTACCAACTATTTTCGGATTCTAGATGTGTTTGCATTTGGTCATGTCGGGTTTGCACTTAAATTATTCCAAATCAAACATCATATCTTGGGGCTCCAGCGCCCATGAGTGGGGTAGGTCTATGGCGTATGAAAACAGCTGCATACACTCTTCTTGTCCAGTCACCTATCTTGGTCTCCCCCTTAGTGCTAACATGCACATTTGCTCGGCTTGGAAGCCTATCCTAAAGAAGATTGAGAATAAATTGGCATCTTGGAAGGCGAAGTTACTCTCGAGAGCGGGAAAACTCACTTTGATTAGGAGTGTGCTTAATAGTCTCCCTTTATATTATATGAGCATGTTTAAAATGCCGAAAGCTGTCGCCCATCAAATTGTGAAGCTTCAGAGGAGATTCTTTTGGGGATCTTATGCTAATGGTAACACACCGATCCCCGCTGTCAAGTGGTCTGATATTGAACTCCCAAATGGTGGTGGAGGCTTGGGGGTGGGAAATATTCTGCATAAGATCGTCCTTCTTTTCAAATGTTGGTGGAGGTTCTCAGAGGGCGATTGTACACTATGAAAACGCATTCTTATGTCCATCTATGACATCAGGAGCCTAAAGGCCTCCTCAGACTCCTTCGCTAGAGTCAAGAATGGAGTGTTGGGTCAGCTTATGTGTAATAAAGAAGATACAAAGAAAATCAGAGAGATAGTCGAGGAAGGCTTACAAGTTAGTGTTGGGGATGGCAACTCAACTCTCTTTTTGCACGATAGATGGGTCTCAGCTGGACCGTTGAAGGCTTCTTTTCCTAGACTCTTCTCCATATCATTGCAGGGGGAGGCTACTATTAGCCAAATGTGTAACCGCCCAGGATTATGAAGGCAAAGACTAATTGGAATTTAGTATTAATCAAGCGGAAGCTTGCTTTTGCCAGCACAATAAAGGGAATTACTTAAAGGATAAACCAATGTCCAAGTAGAATACTTGAATCACAACCAAAGCAACATAACGGAAGTCTTAACCGTCTAAAATAAAGGAAAATTACAACCATATCGAAAAAAAAAAGTCCAAAGTTCAAATTACATCCTTAAAATAGTCCAAACCTAAACAACCAAACTAATAGTCTCTCAAATACAATAAAGAGATCTAAACAAAAGGGGAGTCATACTCCAACTCGGGTTCATCTTCCGCTCGCATATCCATTCTTCGTCGAGGTGCCATAGGGGTTTACTCTAAAAACAAAACCATTGAAAAACATACAAAGCATAGTATCAGCAAAAAGGCTGAGTATAAACACACTAGTGTCCGTCAAACAAGTTGTTAAAAACCTTTTCGATTTGAGTAAATTCATTTTGAAAGATGCTTTTCATTTGATAAAACATATTATCATTCAAACCCAGTTCAATAGTTCTATAGTAATTTCAAATTCACAATTTTCATTATAAATCTTATGATCTCAATGGATCCAATCAATTTCAAACTCATATCATAAGTTTTCATGGGTACTCTGTGAGTCATCCTGTGACTCGTTTGGTAGTCGGTCTACCGTCCGCGACATGTCCGGCAAGTGTAACACAATGGTATTGTGAACAATACGCGCTCAACATTGGTGAGCCGTTTAATCATGCACACAACATTTGTTGTGGCATATGTACCTGCCATTTAGGCTAAAACATTTTTGTATATAATATATATATACCTTGTAATTTCAATAGCATTTGAAATGTTAAGAATATTAACTTTTTCCTTATGATAAACATCTTTTATTTGCAACATAGCAAAACATACTTTCTTTACAATATAGCAAAATCAAATCATAATATTTCCCACATGAGTAAAACATGCTTAGCATAATCATATCATCAAACATAACCTTTGTATTATATTGGGGCATCACTAACATGTATGGAAATGCATCGCAACAAAAAGTGATAAAAATTCAAGACGATTTTTCAAGGAAACCACTAAAATATTTAGTTTCAATCAAAGAGTTTTGAAATTAATTCAAAATAACTATGATATAGTTCATAAGTCTTTAAAATCATTATGACAAAAGATTTCATAAAACACTATTTCTTTAAATACGAAATAGTTTTTGCCGATAATAAAATCGATAATTGATTTACAAAAATACATATTAATTCTCCAACATGACCCAAGTTAATCAAGTCATTATAATATCTTAATTAAAACGAATTTAAGGTTGTCCCATAAGATTATGATAGGTTATGCCACTTATAATGATTTTATGATTATTTTCGACGATTTAGGTATTTACCGTTATTTAAATGGTGTTTTAAATCCATAAAAATATAAACCATCTAAGTATAACTTATTTTATACTATGAGGCAGTAGGTTACTAACAAAATTATAATTTTTTTGATATAGGTCTATTTTTACTCAAATTTAATTAACAATATTACACCTTTAAATAATTAAACAATATTTATTAATTTGATAAATTAGTAAATAATTAATAATTAGCTTAATAAAATTTTACTAAAGTTCTAGAAGCCATATAATACTTTTATTAGCTCATTTTAACTAATAAATGTCATTTATAATATTTTATATCTTTTTATATAGACATTTTATCGATAAATCAATAGAATCGGTTTAAAATTAATTAAATATAAATAAATTAATATAAAAAATTTTGTGATTTTTCAGAAACTATTTTAAGGAATATAAAATCTTAAATAACCATTAAAAACCGTGTGGGGTATTTTTAATAATTAATATTTTTATTTTACCGATAAACCGAATAAAATTTATTTAAGTCCATATATGGTCACGAAAATCCATATAAATTTTTCAACATGTATATACTGTTTATATAAGTGTCTCATAAATTTTTCATGCTCAAAAGATGTCATTTAGTATTTATTTTGTATTTTACCGTTTTCTAACTTACCGATTATTAATAACCGAGTGAAAATTATTAAGGTCATTAAACGTCAACAAAATCTTCTCAAAATTTTACCAAGTTTAATTACTGTCCCTATGAGTATGTGGCAAAAATTTCAAGTCCATATGCCTTCATTTAGTAATTATTTTATATTTTACTATTTAACAATTTACCGATAAACAATTTAACGATTACTCAAAAATCATGAAAAATTCCAAATTAAATATATTCTGGCCAAATCTTGTTGGAGACATTATAATATGATTTTATCAATTATTTTTGATGATCAAGAGTTTATGTAATACCATATTTCATAATAAGAGTATTTAACACCTTAAAACCCATTAAAATATCGATTTAACGAATAAATTTCAATAAAATTATTCAAGAGATTATTTTAACATATAACTACTTGAAATTACTCTTAAAATGCACTTCAAATATTTTCTAAGTTCATAAAACCATTTCCATCACAATTACTTTCACAAAGTAGTGTAAATCATGCCTTTTAAACATATAACAATTCTTAAAATCAACATGCATGATGCCCACAATAATAATACATGTAATAAATCATTGCATACTCAAAATTATCATTTTGATATCATTTTTCAAGATTTAAGAACTTCTCTTTGGGAATTTTATTTTTTTTTAAAAAAAAACACAAGTTTATACAAAACTTTCCCAACTTGTTCTTAAACCCTTTAAAAATCACCCCATGTGACATACCTCGACTCCAAGCCTATATAAGTATTTCGTAAGCTCCTACGTAAGCTCCGATGCGTTCTTAGAAGTGGTTCCAACTTCGGGTCCTTGCCCTTCAAGCCTCAACTCCAACTCTTCAACTAAACACATTGCATTTATCCAAAAATCAATAACAATTTTGGATTTCTAACATGCACTTAACTTTCCTTAGTTGGAGTTGTTAAACTAATACTTGTGATGATTTTAACATATTTGGAGTATACTTATTATGTTGAGCAACATACTTAATCAAGTCTCATAATTTTACTTTAATTTTTAAAGTAAGAAAATATATAAGTTTGTGAAAAGAACATTTTCTTTTCTTTTACTTTCTACTATAATCGATTTTTTTGTATAGAGGTTTTATAAGTGATAATTTTCTTAGTTTTACATACAAAAATATCCATATTAAAATGATTTTAGTTTATAGAAAGATTCATGTAAGAGTGTTCTTCATGAACAAGTTTTAACAAAAACTAGTGGAATAAAGAAATGATTATAACTTACTCTATGCTTGGTGGATTTCTTCAAGTTTGGTATCTATGGAAAGCTCTTGAAATGAGGATTATTTTTATGGAATA
>JAAKBH010001366.1:0-21265 GCA_019776075.1 Amaranthus palmeri | reverse complement strand
TAACACCCCTGAATTTCCAACCCTCTGAACGGAACCAAAACCGAAAGAGAACGAAGGAAATTCGGGTGTTACATTTAAAACAAAATAAAAGAAAATAAAAAGACTAATAAAGTTCGATTTAAAGAGGTTATGGAAAAACTTTCAAACAAAATTCTACGAAAATTTCGGCAGCATCTGCCTTGAATTTTAACGCACCAAAAGAGTCAAACAAATAACAAACCATCATAAGAAGAGGCATTAATGGCCTTGTAATAAAAAAAAATCACGGCGGAATGATCATCGCCAAAACCTCTGTCGACATGCTAAGCATGGATCGTGGTTCCCATGTAAACACTTAGGTTTTCAAAAACATAACCAGCTCAACAAACCATTCAAGATACTATAACGAAACATAAAGCAAAATAAAACTTCGCAGCGGAACTAATTACATCAAAAGGAGGGCACGCGCCTCAACCAAAAACATATACAATTTCAATCTAAAAACACTTAAAGCGTCAAAAATAGTTAGAACATGGCACGTGTCAAGATTCTCACTCGATACCCCCCGTATGCAATGCACAGGACTCCAAAAAACCTGCAAGTGCTATCTATGATACCCCTACTGCTCAACGTAAGGTCGTAGACCAACGTGTCATAGCAGGGCCATCAAAGATGAGCCAACAACGAGGAAACAACAGTACACGTCAGTAACTAACAATAAATTATGCATACGTAACCAATAAACAATTTCGACAAAGCAAGGCGAGGAAGGTATCCAAACGTGTAAACCTCTACTCCACCTATTTCTCAATTCAACATACTTCTCAAAATCTTCACCGTCTTCTATTTCTTCAATTACTTTTATATATCTTCATATGTGACTAGAGGCCACCATATTGGGGTTTGCAAGACCCACATGGCAACACCTCAGCCAAGGACGGTGACGGCCATGCCGGCGCCCAATGGCAAAGTATGATCATACCCCCGTACAGCGACCATATATAGACGGTCAATGCCTCCGGGAACTAATCCAGCTGGGGTACCAATCCAGTGGAGTCACAGTAAATATCCAACTTAAAGTCTCTTCAAATAAGGGGACTTATTCCCATTTCAATCTCATACAATTCAACATTCTAATCTTGCGATATCAGAACCCATTCTCTACTATGACTACAGCTGATTCCCACTTGTAGCACTAACTTACTAATATTTAATAGCAGTTCGTATCCAACATAGCTCATATAATATTGCTACGCAAAGAAAACATAAGCAAGATACAAGAATTAGCTACTGCGTGTACTTACCTACAGCTGCAAGATAACAAGTCGCAAAAATCACTTCGAAGGAGGTTCTTACGCCCCTCTTATGAACCGGGCACCTATACATGTTAAGAGTAAGACCAATAAGCTTACTTCACATCATTCAAGAAGCACTGACTCCATTCAAACTACACTATTAACCGAACAAGTTTCGATTCAAACTAAAGCGCATTCTAAACACACTCATGTAATAAATGCAACCCATGTTCACACATGAACTACGTTATCAGTTCCAATCAAACCATAACATTAGAGTCCAATGAATTCTACACAAAGGTGTGTTCGAGTGAGCTAACGCGACCCTAGGCTTGTGCTTTAATCAAACTACTAATGGGAAAGTTTAAGGACGCATAAAATAATGATATTACACCAAATCATCAATCATATTACTTATGGTAGTAGTGATTTATTATTTTTTTTTTCCAAGGTTTTTAAAGTAAGACGATTAAGAATAAATAAATTTTGTAGTTTGACGAATTAATAACGATTCGTATAACTTGGGTCAAAGTCGTATAATTTAGCATCACAATTGGCCATATCAATTTAACGACCAAGCTCAGCTATGCACAACAACTCACCACAATCATCGATAATGTCACATACACAAGCTTATACAACATTTTTAGTTAGTAAATCACCATCCAAGCCACAAAAGTAGTACATACTACTTTTAAATTCATCATCCTAATTAATTCAAGTTCAATTCAACTTTCTAATACTAACTCACTTTAAATTCTATCAAAGTATAACTTAATCTAAGTTAATTTACTCAAAATACTACATTTTAAATTCATCATAATACAAGCCTAACTTATTTAATATTCAAAGACAACACTTTAAATTAATACTCATAGTAAGATTCAAAGAACACACACACAACCCATAATTTCCAATAACATTTCAAACCCTAATCAAATTATGCTAAAAAATAACACTTTTAACTACTACCCATAATAAGATTCAAGGAAATTAACACAAAACCAAATCTCATACTCAAAACACTTAATAAAACTCAAATTAAACTACAAAAATCCATTAAAGAAAAGAAGGAATGGCTCACAAAATAAGAAGAAAATATGTCTTACTATGGAAAAATAAGAGAAGAGTGAGAAGGAGGTGGTTAAGGTGGTGGAGGAGAGCCCAACCGGCTGGCCAGGGGCTCAAAACCGGCTGTAACAGCCGCGTCTGGTGGCTGTGGCGCACACAGCAGCTGCCGGCCGTTTGCTTGGGGAGGGAGGACGACCAGCTGTTGCTGGTGGCTGTGCTGGTGGCGGCGCGCCTGCTGCCTCCCTGCTGGCGGCTCAAGGAGGGTGAGATAAGAGAGGAGTGTAAAGGAGAGGGAGAGGGATATGGGTTTTGACTCTTGTAAGAATGGAGTGACGGCTATGAGTGTTAGGGTTTGAGTACTCTTATCATAACTATTAAAATTAATATAAATTTTTATTATTATTATTATTATTATTATTATTATTATTATTATTATTATTATTATTATTATTGGATTCATAAGCTCACACGTTCTAATAAAATACTAATTTGACTCAAACCTCTTTATTTTAGGAGTCGTAGTTGTATTTTTAATTTAAATATATGTTAATATTTAAATTCGTTTACGAACGAAACTTATTAAACCACATTAAAATTAATTTAATATAATTATAAAATCTCTAAAACTTATTAAAATATTAATTAATAAAGTCAGAAAATCTCGGGGTGTTACAGACTACCCCCCTTAAAAAGAGTTTCGTCCCCGAAACTGAGGTAATAAAAGTACAACCCTAAAAAAAAAATTTATATTTCTAGTAACTCGAGAAGGTGTCTTATCTATTTCAAGCTCATGAATTGGCGTAAGAATCGTGTCCTTATCGACATTATTGACACAAGAATACTCAATCTATCAAAATATATTTATTCAAGTTTCATTTCGAGTGTTCGTAATCACCTACATTAACCCAACAACCAATCACAAGTATGTAAATATCACACAATTTGGTTCAAACAATCAATCAAAAGCATGAAATTGCAATAAGTTGTTATCGTGGACGAGAAAATGCATGCAAACACGCGAAATTCTAACGCATTCTACCCCCCTTAAGAACTTAGTTACGACCCCGTAACTCACTAACCTCAGGAAAAAGGTGTGGGTATCTCTCGCGCATGGAGTCCTCAGTTTCCCACGTTGCCTCCTGTGTGCGCTGGTTAGCCCATAGAACTTTCACCATCTTTATATCTTTCCTCCTCGTACTGCGCACCTTAGAATCTAAGATCTCGATAGGCTTCTCTTCATAAGACAAATTCTCATCAAGGTCTAAGGGTTCGGGGTCTAGTACATGAGATTTGTCGGGAACATATCGCTTCAGCTGCGAGATATGAAACACGTCATGGACCTTACCCAACTCATTGGGTAATGCTAGTCTGTAAGCGACCTTTCCTACCTTCTCTGTGACCTCATAAGGTCCTATAAACTTTGGGCTCAACTTTCCCTTCTTGCCAAACCTCATGACTCCTTTCATCGGCGAAACTCTCAACAGTACATAATCCCCTACGGCAAACTCATCAGGTCTCCGCTTAAGATCTGCGTAGGACTTTTGTCGATCTTGGGCCGCCTTAAGTCTTTCTCGAATCATTTTTACCTGATCGGTCATCTCCTCTAACATAGCCGGGCCTAGAGTGACAGACTCGCTGAAATCATCCCAACATACCGGATTGCGACATCGACGACCATATAAAGCCTCGAAAGGTGCCATCTGAATGCTTGCTTGATAACTATTGTTATATGAAAATTCAACCATATCTAGGCACTCATCCCATGATCCTTGTCTATCCAAGGCTACAGCTCGCAACATATCTTCAAGAGTCCTATTAGTGCGCTCGGTCTGGCCATCAGTAGCAGGGTGAAAAGATGTGCTCCGTAGAAGTTCAGTTCCCAGAGCTGCCTGGAATGCTTCCCAAAATTTTGACACATACCTAGTATCACGATCAGAAACTATAGACCTAGGGACACCATGGTATCGCACCACATTCTTAAGGTAAGCTCGAGCCAATTGATCCATACTCCACTGATTATTCATCGGAATGAACCTGGCACTCTTGGTGAGTCTATCCACGATCACCCATAACGTATCATTTCCCGACCTAGTCCTTGGTAAACCCAAAACAAAATCCATAGATATGTCATCCCATTTCCATACAGGGATATCTAAGGGTTGGAGTAAACCTGCAGGCCTCTTGTGTTCACTTTTGACTTTTTGACATGTCAGACACTTGGAAACAAACTCAGCAATATCTCTTTTCATCCCAGACCACCAGAACGTTTGCTTCAGATCTTGATACATTTTATCTCCTCCCGGGTGGACAGAATACATCGAACTATGAGCCTCTGTCAAGATTTTATCCTTGAGCTCTGTACAAGAAGAAGGTACACACCATCGACCCTTGTACCGAATGCTACCATCCTCAAATATGGTGAATCCTTCAGCTTTTCCTTCTTTAACCTGCTCCCTCGTTTTCTCTAATAAGGAGTCACTCACTTGATTTGTTAAAATTTCTTCGAAAATTGAGGGTCGGATGGATAAGGCTGCTAATCTGGACTTAAGCTCTCCATGCTGCACAATCTCAAGATTTAATTTCTCTATGTCTCTTTGTAACTCTCTAGGAATAGTCAAGGAAGACATTGAATGATTGGTCTTTCTACTCAGAGCATCGGCTACCACGTTCGCCCTACCCTCGTGGTAATCAAACTCCACGTCATAGTCATTAATCAGCTCAAGCCATCTTCGCTGCCTCATGTTCAAATTTTGCTGCGTATACAAGTATCGCAAGCTCTGATGATCAGTGTAAATCTTACACTTTACTCCATACAAGTAATGTCTCCAAATTTTCAGAGCAAAGACAATGGCTGCTAACTCTAGGTCGTGTGTCGGGTAATTGACTTCATGTGGTTTCAGCTGCCTGGATGCGTAAGCAATAACTTTTCTATCCTGCATCAACACACACCCTAACCCATTTTTCGATGCATCACTATACACGAGGTACTCAGATGTGCTGTCCGGAAGAGTCAACACTGGTGCGGTAGTCAATCTCTCCTTCAACGTTTGGAAAGCTACTTCACAATCCTCTGTCCACTCGTACTTCTTGTCTTTCTTCATCAGGTTGGTCATGGGGCGAGCGATCTTTGAGAAATCCTTCACAAATCTCCTATAGTAACCAGCTAAACCCAAAAAGCTCCTTACTTCAGTCACATTCTTTGGTGCAGGCCAATCTCTCACTGCCTCAATCTTAGCTGGATCGACGGAAACTCCCTCTTTGGAAATGAAGTGACCCAAGAATGACACTTTTTCAAGCCAGAACTCACACTTAGAAAACTTGGCATACAACTGATTCTCCCGAAGTATCTGCAATACCTTCCTCAAGTGTTGTTCGTGTTCTTCCTTATCCTTCGAGTACACCAAGATGTCATCAATAAAGACCACCACGAAATTGTCAAGGCACGAACTAAACACCTGATTCATCATGCACATAAAAGCTGCAGGTGCATTTGTCAACCCAAAAGGCATCACTGTGAACTCAAAGTGCCCATATCGAGTCCTAAAAGCTGTTTTTGGAATATCACGCTCTGCAATCCTCAGCTGATGATAACCAGACCTCAAATCAATTTTGGAAAATAACCCTGCCCCCTTAAGTTGATCAAACAAATCATCGATTCTCGGAAGAGGGTATTTGTTCTTCACAGTTATCTTATTCAATTCCCGATAATCAATGCATAGCCTCATACTTCCATCCTTCTTACGAACAAACAAGACAGGCGCTCCCCAAGGCGACACACTCGGTCGAATGTATCCCTTCTCTAATAACTCTTCAACTTGCTTTTTAAGTTCCTCCATTTCAGCTGGTGCCAATCTATATGGTGCTTTCGATATAGGTCCCGCCCCTGGTACTAGGTCTATGGTGAACTCAACAGCTCTAACAGGTGGCATTCCTGGTATCTCCTCTGGAAAAACATCGAGAAACTCGTTTACAACTGGCACTGATTCCGGAGTCAAAGTCTCGTCTTCTATCTTACGCACATGGCATAGGTAACTTGGCAATCCCTTCCTCAATAGGGTTTTCATCTTCAGAGACGATACCATCTTTGTTTGCATCCCAGAAGTAACCTTACAGTACTTAACCTTCTTTCCCTTGGGTCCCACAAGCCTGACTTCTTGCCTCTCACATTCCACAACTGCCTTAAACCGACCCAACCAGTCCATCCCAAGAATGATGTCTAAGTCACACATATTTAACTCATATAGGTCACTAGGAAAAACAGTCCCCCCGATGGTCAAAGGAACACTCTTGTAAACTCTAGTGCATTGGTATAACTCTCCTGATGGAACTGCTACGGCGTACAAACAAGGTTCGGGGTCCCTTAACCCTAACTTATCGATCATTGATGCAGATACAAAAGAATTTGATGCTCCAGTATCAAACAACACATTGACAGGCACGGAGTTCACAAGAAACGTACCTGTCACCACATCCTTTGCATTCTCTGCTTCCTTTGTGCTGATGGCGGTCAATCTCCCAGGTGTTGATTGAGTAGAAGGTGCACTAGTTCCCGCACTTCCAGCATTTCGACCACTAGACTCTCCGGGTTTGTAGCTGCTTGGATTAGACCGATATCCATTTCCATTCTTCGGCTGATATAGGCTTTGACCACGGTAGTCATTCCCATTCCTCTGATGCCCCAAATTCTTTTGATTGACATTCTGTTGTCCCCCAGTTAGTTGATTCGGACGCCCGTGTTTGGCATAACATTCGAAGTCACGATGCCCTAGCTTGCCGCAAAAATTACATTCAACCAAGTTCCCATCACAATCCTTCCCTGGGTGGTTGTTTGGACACCTGCGACAGAAGTAAACTCTTTCTTTACCATTACGGTCTACAATCTTCTTTTGATCCTTGAACCCCCTATGGTGCGACTTTCCACTTCTTTCGAAGCTTGAAAAGCCCATGTGTTTCTTGTTCTGCTGGGAATGGTGGTGCTGCTGGAAGTTCTCTTTTCTCTTATCCCCACTGTTGACACCTACACTACTAGTCTCAGGTTTCTTTCCTTTATCTTTATGCAGTAGACTCCCCACTTGAGCAGCTCTTTGGTACATCGCATCCAGAGTGGTGTACCGGTCACTATCAACATGCACTTGAATGTCATTCCTCAGCCCCAATTCAAAACGCTGCATCTTTTGTTCTTCAGTAGGGACGTCATCAGGGCAATACTTCACATACTCCATGAACTTCTTGTAGTATTCATCAACTGTTAAATCCCCCATCTCGAGCTTGGAAAATTCATTGGACTTTTGCTTTCTGATATGAGGTGGGTAAAATTTTTCCCGAATCACCCGTTTAAATTCTTTCCATTGCAACGGCTCCAGAGGATCACTCATCAAGTTATCCCTGGTATTGGACCACCAGTAATCAGCTTCTTCTTGTAGATAGAAAGCGGCTTGATCCACTCTCAGATGCTCGGGGCATTGCACCACGTTGAAGATCTTATCAAATTCCCGTAACCAGTTCTCTAAAACTGCGGGTTCTCCAGCTCCGGTAAACACAGGGGGTTTGTTCTGTGAGATGCTCTTGCTCATGGAGGCTGCCGTCTCAACCTCAGGCGCAGACCTAGATCTCCTTTCCTCGGCTAGTTCCATGACTAGATCTCGTAAGGCCTTATTAGTCGAGCGTCTCTTCAAACGTTGGCTAGACAAAGGAGGCATTTCCCTGCAATCAAAAGTTCCAAAATCGAGAGATGTTCACGATTCGTTAAGATAATGTGCTTCATTGCCAAGAACACACTTTGTATACAACTTCTAACTAGGCATACATCTTTGTTTCGCATGAAATTCATCTTTATTTTAAAATAACTAGTCTTTAACTTTACAAAAAAAAAAAAACATGAACTAATAAGCTTACCTAAATAATAATATTGACATAAACTACTAACCAAGGAAACACACATACATAATCAACTAATATAAGGTTGGAGGTTATATAACCATCCACATGAAGGTAAGTACGATAACTCGTAGCTTAACTAGGACATTTACATAAAAAAAAAAAAAAAGTAGTCTTTTACGCAACTCATAACTAGCAACATTTGCACCAACTACCATAATTCAAGCTTGAAATTACAACTAATAGTATGTCATTTGTTAAGTCACAACAAATCCATTACAAGGATCCAATACAATCATCGCAAAGAACGTAGACATAAACATGTAAATTTGATGTGCAGTAATAATCAAAACGCATGCGTATGGAAATGCACCTAACCCATATCTACCCATACTCTCAAAACAATTTAACTTTGAAAACAAAACAAAAATAAGCATTAGAGAAAACACAAAGCGTTTAGGAAAGATAGGAACCACTGGCTCTGGTAACCACCTGTAACACCCCTGAATTTCCAACCCTCTGAACGGAACCAAAACCGAAAGAGAACGAAGGAAATTCGGGTGTTACATTTAAAACAAAATAAAAGAAAATAAAAAGACTAATAAAGTTCGATTTAAAGAGGTTATGGAAAAACTTTCAAACAAAATTCTACGAAAATTTCGGCAGCATCTGCCTTGAATTTTAACGCACCAAAAGAGTCAAACAAATAACAAACCATCATAAGAAGAGGCATTAATGGCCTTGTAATAAAAAAAATCACGGCGGAATGATCATCGCCAAAACCTCTGTCGACATGCTAAGCATGGATCGTGGTTCCCATGTAAACACTTAGGTTTTCAAAAACATAACCAGCTCAACAAACCATTCAAGATACTATAACGAAACATAAAGCAAAATAAAACTTCGCAGCGGAACTAATTACATCAAAAGGAGGGCACGCGCCTCAACCAAAAACATATACAATTTCAATCTAAAAACACTTAAAGCGTCAAAAATAGTTAGAACATGGCACGTGTCAAGATTCTCACTCGATACCCCCCGTATGCAATGCACAGGACTCCAAAAAACCTGCAAGTGCTATCTATGATACCCCTACTGCTCAACGTAAGGTCGTAGACCAACGTGTCATAGCAGGGCCATCAAAGATGAGCCAACAACGAGGAAACAACAGTACACGTCAGTAACTAACAATAAATTATGCATACGTAACCAATAAACAATTTCGACAAAGCAAGGCGAGGAAGGTATCCAAACGTGTAAACCTCTACTCCACCTATTTCTCAATTCAACATACTTCTCAAAATCTTCACCGTCTTCTATTTCTTCAATTACTTTTATATATCTTCATATGTGACTAGAGGCCACCATATTGGGGTTTGCAAGACCCACATGGCAACACCTCAGCCAAGGACGGTGACGGCCATGCCGGCGCCCAATGGCAAAGTATGATCATACCCCCGTACAGCGACCATATATAGACGGTCAATGCCTCCGGGAACTAATCCAGCTGGGGTACCAATCCAGTGGAGTCACAGTAAATATCCAACTTAAAGTCTCTTCAAATAAGGGGACTTATTCCCATTTCAATCTCATACAATTCAACATTCTAATCTTGCGATATCAGAACCCATTCTCTACTATGACTACAGCTGATTCCCACTTGTAGCACTAACTTACTAATATTTAATAGCAGTTCGTATCCAACATAGCTCATATAATATTGCTACGCAAAGAAAACATAAGCAAGATACAAGAATTAGCTACTGCGTGTACTTACCTACAGCTGCAAGATAACAAGTCGCAAAAATCACTTCGAAGGAGGTTCTTACGCCCCTCTTATGAACCGGGCACCTATACATGTTAAGAGTAAGACCAATAAGCTTACTTCACATCATTCAAGAAGCACTGACTCCATTCAAACTACACTATTAACCGAACAAGTTTCGATTCAAACTAAAGCGCATTCTAAACACACTCATGTAATAAATGCAACCCATGTTCACACATGAACTACGTTATCAGTTCCAATCAAACCATAACATTAGAGTCCAATGAATTCTACACAAAGGTGTGTTCGAGTGAGCTAACGCGACCCTAGGCTTGTGCTTTAATCAAACTACTAATGGGAAAGTTTAAGGACGCATAAAATAATGATATTACACCAAATCATCAATCATATTACTTATGGTAGTAGTGATTTATTATTTTTTTTTTCCAAGGTTTTTAAAGTAAGACGATTAAGAATAAATAAATTTTGTAGTTTGACGAATTAATAACGATTCGTATAACTTGGGTCAAAGTCGTATAATTTAGCATCACAATTGGCCATATCAATTTAACGACCAAGCTCAGCTATGCACAACAACTCACCACAATCATCGATAATGTCACATACACAAGCTTATACAACATTTTTAGTTAGTAAATCACCATCCAAGCCACAAAAGTAGTACATACTACTTTTAAATTCATCATCCTAATTAATTCAAGTTCAATTCAACTTTCTAATACTAACTCACTTTAAATTCTATCAAAGTATAACTTAATCTAAGTTAATTTACTCAAAATACTACATTTTAAATTCATCATAATACAAGCCTAACTTATTTAATATTCAAAGACAACACTTTAAATTAATACTCATAGTAAGATTCAAAGAACACACACACAACCCATAATTTCCAATAACATTTCAAACCCTAATCAAATTATGCTAAAAAATAACACTTTTAACTACTACCCATAATAAGATTCAAGGAAATTAACACAAAACCAAATCTCATACTCAAAACACTTAATAAAACTCAAATTAAACTACAAAAATCCATTAAAGAAAAGAAGGAATGGCTCACAAAATAAGAAGAAAATATGTCTTACTATGGAAAAATAAGAGAAGAGTGAGAAGGAGGTGGTTAAGGTGGTGGAGGAGAGCCCAACCGGCTGGCCAGGGGCTCAAAACCGGCTGTAACAGCCGCGTCTGGTGGCTGTGGCGCACACAGCAGCTGCCGGCCGTTTGCTTGGGGAGGGAGGACGACCAGCTGTTGCTGGTGGCTGTGCTGGTGGCGGCGCGCCTGCTGCCTCCCTGCTGGCGGCTCAAGGAGGGTGAGATAAGAGAGGAGTGTAAAGGAGAGGGAGAGGGATATGGGTTTTGACTCTTGTAAGAATGGAGTGACGGCTATGAGTGTTAGGGTTTGAGTACTCTTATCATAACTATTAAAATTAATATAAATTTTTATTATTATTATTATTATTATTATTATTATTATTATTATTATTATTATTATTATTATTGGATTCATAAGCTCACACGTTCTAATAAAATACTAATTTGACTCAAACCTCTTTATTTTAGGAGTCGTAGTTGTATTTTTAATTTAAATATATGTTAATATTTAAATTCGTTTACGAACGAAACTTATTAAACCACATTAAAATTAATTTAATATAATTATAAAATCTCTAAAACTTATTAAAATATTAATTAATAAAGTCAGAAAATCTCGGGGTGTTACACTATATGTACTTTAAAGATTATAAAGAAGGTTATTTGTTAGTATTTTTAAGAAACAATATATGTGTGTCACTTTATTCCTGTCTCTTTATCCTTGTTCACAGACTATGTCACTTTATTCTTGTCTCTTTATTTCAGTTCTCAAACTATGTCACTTTATTCCTATCGCTTGGTTGTTCAACAGACAACATATCATTCTTCGACCTCTTTTAGCTAAAATATAGTCAAATGAGATCTTATTTTTATTTTTTCGTACCTATATTTTTATGAATAAATTTACTTTATAGTTTTTAATTATAAACATAATTTTTTTAATAAAGCAGTATTATTTTTGAATTATTGAATGATTTTTAAAATATTTATAAAGAGTCAAAAATATTATAAATTTGATCTCATTTTAAAGATCTTGAAAAAATTACCATTTGTATAATTATTTTTAAATAAAATTATTTATAAGTGAATTTACGCATTTATTAAATAAAACTAATTTTAAAATAAATAGAAATATAAAGTAAATAAGTAGCAATGACATTAATTTGCATGTTAGTATAATTATGAAGATATAACTATTCTACGGTTACTAAATCTAGTTTACAAATCTAGCTTAAGAAAAATAATTTTGTTATATCAAGATATTATACTCTTTTATTCTAGAAATAATATTGAAAATAATATAGGAAAATAATTCTAGTTTACAAATTTAGTCTTGTTTCATTTTGCTATATCAAGAAGTTATTCTCTTTTACCAATGTAAAATGTTTTGGAAATAATATTGCTTACTAAATCTTCTCATGCACGTTAAAATGAGCGGGAAAATTTTCGCTGAGAATCTGACTCATGCCAGTCTCATTTCTTCATTAATAGTTTTTATAGATAACTTTACTAGATTCATATACTTCATTAGTATTTTGATGCACTTAACAAATAAGGGAAAAGTATATTAAATAAACAATACTTTTTTTTGGTTCCGGATTTTTCTATTAACATTATATTATAATAAATTTTCGTTCCCTTTCTTTTTGGCATTGAAACTTGGTTAAATTTGTAGGATAACATCATCGTCTGAGATTTCTTCAATTGAAGAAATCAAATAAAGTAAGTTTTTGTTATAACTTTTCAAATATATTAAATTATAACTTTACTATATTCATATACTTCATTAGTATTTTGATGCACTTAACAAATAAAGGAAAAGTATATTAACTAAAAAATACTTTTTTTTGGTTCAGAACTTTTTTTATTAACATTATATTATAATAATTTTTCGTTTCCTTTCTTTTTGGTATTGCTACTTAGTTAAATTCATAGGAAAACATCATCGTCTGAGATTTCTTCAATTAAAGTTTTGTTCGTATCAACCTTTGGTGCATCAGTTTCCATTTCTGCTCAAAAACATATAAAAAAAGTATCTTATAAAGACGTAATTTTCTTAAATTTCTTTTGAAAGAGATTATTAAAGCTACTTGGGACCAAATTGCTATTCAGTTTAACTTTTTTTTGAGCTCATGTTAGTAAATATCTTCCAGATTAGGATATCAATGCAAGTTGACAAGTGCATAGTTTGCATACAATAGAGAACCTTCATTAGCAAAAAGCAACCAAATACTCTTACTTCTGTTGATTTATTATTGTTCCCCTTACATGAGTGCTAAACGAAGTGGAGACTAACAGTGTTAAGTGAATTTGCAAAAACTACACAAACTTTAATGATTATTGGAAATAGGTTGTCTACTAATATTGTGTATGTCTATCATCTTTATTTATCAATGCGTTCGCCTAATTCAAACGTAATATATATTCAGAATTTTTAGGTTATATATCTTGTAAACTTATGAAATGTGTTTTTTTAATTATACATGTTGTATTCCTCTTATATCACAACTTACTATTGCATTCATCTTACCATTTAAGTGGTTTTGACCTTTCTTTACAGACTACGTCTCCAACTATGCATCAAGATTACTCATTTTTAGCCGACCTCACAGACAAGTCATCACTCCATAGAGTCAAAGTCAGAGTTATTGAAAAATTGAGACCGTTCCAATCGCCCGAAAAAAAGAAATATCAACGACTCGTACTTCAAGATATGCAGGTATTTATACTTTTTGCCACACGCCATTTCTAACTTCCATATACTTTACATACACAAATTATAGAAATAAATAATTGTTTTCATAAACAGGGTTCTGTAATGAAGGTCACCTTATTTGAAGACGACATTGTTGCATATGACACTATCATCAAATAGAACTAAGAGTATATCATTTCAAATGCTACCATAAAACTTGTTGATCCAAAATACAAACAAGAGAAAATGAATTTCAAATGACAATAAACAATCGCTTTATCATTTAACCAACATGCACTGAGTCACAAGAGTCGGTACCTCAATACCATACAATTGCCTCCCTACCTAGAATGACAAACACCTACGATAGATTTGGTTTGTATAGGGTCTTACATTTATCTAAATTTCTATTTTCTTATCATCCATAACAATATAATTCACTTTTTTACAATGACTTTCTTGTTAGATATACTTGGAATTATCATCTTTGTTAGTGAAGTTTTAAATTTTTGTTTTCTTATCATCTATAACAATATAATTCACTTTTGTACAATGACTTTCTTGTTAGATATACTTGGTATTATCATCTTTGTTAGTGAAGTTCGGCAAGCAAAAGGAACATTTGCTCGACAAAACAGTGTCTGTGATATATTCATTACAGATATTGTTGGCCACGGTCCGGGTTGGCCCGGAACCGAACCGGTCCCGAACCGCTGAAAACCGGAACCGGAACCGGAACGTTCGCGACAGGTTCCGAACCGGAACCGAACCGCGAAACCATGGACCCGCCGGAAAAAAGTTGCCGGAACCGTGGAACCGCCGGAAAAACCGGACCAAAGAACCGCGGACCGGTTGGACCGGTCCGGACCGTGTGAACCGGCCCAACGGTCCAATGGAACCGGTTGGAACCGCAGAACCGGACCGGAACGGGTGAACCGGCCCAACGGTTCCATGGAACCGGACCCGGAACCGCACGGTTCCAACGGCCCAACGGTTCTTTGGAACCGGTCAAACTAGCCGTTGCAAATGGTCAAACTAGCCGTTTTTCCTCTTCTATAAATACCCATCACTTTCAACCATTCCAATTCACAACTCATCTCTTCTCCTTCTCTCTGTACTTACTCTCTCTACTTAATTACTTAATTACGCAATTATTCTCTTAATTACATAATTAGTTTACTAATTATTTCTTAATTATTTCTTAATTATTTCTTAATTATTTCTTAATTAGTCATCTAATTAATTCTTAATTAGTTCTTAATTATTTGTTAAATATTATATAATCATGTCTTCATTCTTGAAAAAAGCCACAAAAAATGTCACTAAAGTGGCAAAATCTTTGGGGGGTTCTTCTTCAAGCTCCAAAAGAAAGGCACTATCAACTCCATCAATATCAACAACACCTTCGGTTAGTAATTACGAACCGACTTATCCAGAAGGGTACGAGCCTAGTTATGACCGAGAATTACACGAGTACGCGGAATATGTTGAAAGAGAAATTGAAGATGAAGAAGAAACACCACAAGAAGAAGAAACACCACAAAATACACAAGAGGAAGATGATCCATCGACCCCTATCGGGATACTTAGATCTCGACAATCATCAACGAGATCACTTGAAGAAGCACAACAACAACAAAGACAAGCTCGTGGTAAACGAGTCAATTTTCAAAGTATCGGTTAGTTTTCTAATTTTAATCTTCAAATTGATTGAATTTTAAATTCTTATTTATTTTAATAATGTTTTTATATTTATATTTAGATGAAAATGAACCTGTAACAAGACAACCTTTTCCGGCAATGCCACCTCCTAGTGGTAGAGCTGTTTCACATGTTTGGTCGTACTTTACAAAAGAACCAACCGACAACCCGGACGTGTTCTTATGTACTTGTCAAATATGTGAAAGCCAAGGAGTAAAGCCCTCAGTTTCTTATAATTTCACCAAAGGTAAATACTTTTTAAGTTTTAACTTTTTATAAATGATATTAAATATTAGAAAGTATTAAATATTCATTTATTGTGTTTTGTGAATACGTATTAGGTGGTGGTACGGGATCTTTCAACAAGCATTTGGCCAAAAAACATGGAATTACAAAAGAAACACATACAAGCGGCAGCGGACAACCACAATGGGCAGCGGACTTTCCCGGCGGACCCGGAGGTATGCCTTTTAAATATGATCGTAATGTAATGATCGATGAGTTTTCTAAATATGTTATTGGTGATGAATTGCCCTTTATACACGGTGAAAGTCAAAGATATGAATATTTCAATAGGAAATGTTTACAACCGCAATTTAGAGCAATTCTTAGGAATACTCTTAAAAGAAGAACCATTAAATTATATGAATCAAAAAGATATGAGTTAACACAAATGTTTAAAACATTTAACGGGAGAGTTAGCTTAACGACCGATATTTGGTCGGCTCCCCCACATTTAGAACCATATATGTGTGTAACAGCACATTGGATAGACCGTAATTGGTCTATTCAAAAAAGAATAATCGCATTTGAGATAATGCCCGAAAGACATACGGGCGAAAACATTAAATATAGATTAGTTGAAATTTGTAGAGAATGGAACTTATTGGATAAAATATTTAGTTTATCTACTGATAATGCTTCCGCAAATATAAAATGTATGGAACTTTTATATAATGAACCCGCTTTTACTAGTATATTAGGAGGTAGTTTATTACATGTACGTTGTTGTGCTCACATAGTAAATTTATCTTGTCAAGCAGGTATCAAAAGTTTAAGTGATTTATTAGGTCCAATTAGAGACATAGACAAATGGCTTAGATTAGGACACATTAAACGAAGATATAAACAATTATGTGCCCAATATAATCGTAAAAAAGTATATTGGGCTTTAGACACTCCTACACGATGGGGTTCGACCCACGATTTATTAAAAAAGGCGCTTTTATATCGCCCCATCATAACACAACTATATAGTGAGTTTACGGATAGTACTATAAGTGATGATACCTGGGACTTGGCTATAGGAGTAGAAAAATTACTACAAGCGTATGTCCACGCAACTAAGATATTTTCTTATGTATATGAACCAAACGTTCACTTAGTAATAAGTGAATGTGTTACTGTTTTTTATCATTTGCATTCATGTTCTTACGAAGATACTAACGTTGTTTTGAAGCCGATTATTGCAGAGATGATGGATAAGTGGAGAACTTATTTTACCGATTTCCCTTATATTTATGGCATAGCCACACTGTTAGATCCGTGTTTTAAGACGGAAGTCCTAACTAAAGTAATAGGATTTTATTATCAAGCACTAAATCGCCCGCCTACTGATGTACATAATTATGTAGGCAATTGTAAAAAACTGTTATCAGACCTTTATGACCATTATGCTACTATATATAACCCGAGCCGCGATTCGTCTAGGCGTGCTAGCGTCTCGGCACGTCCCGATAATTATTATAATTCCGTAATCGCTAATATAATGAGTCGCGATGATACTTTTCTAGGATCATCTTCCTCCACCTCCGCTACATATATAGAATTAGATAGCTATCTTAAACATCATTTTGAAATCGACCTAAGTACTTATAATATTTTAGAATGGTGGAGAGAAAAAGCGGCAAAATACCCTATATTATCGCGAATTGCAAAGGATATCCTTGCAATTCCTGCTTCTACTGTTGCGTCCGAGTCGGCTTTTAGTGCAGGTAAAAGAGTTTTGGATGAAAAGAGATGTCGTCTTGCACCACATAGCATTCAAATATGTGTTTGCAAAAAAGATTGGGATCAGGCGGAGGTCCGAATGCAAGGAGAAATGAACGATGATGATCAAGACGAAGATGATCCATGGATGCTGATGGATACGTCTGCATCGTCGGGAGGAGAGTCGGCGGGAGCATCCAACCAACCAGATGACGATGACGAGTAGGATCGCGACAACGGAATATCGGACCACGGCAATACGACATTCAACCACTACTAATAAAAGGTATGTCAAAGAACTACGTGGACTTTGATTCCTTCGGGATACGTAGGCAGCTTAGTATTCCTTCGGGATACTAGGTTCAAGTCCATTCTCTCCCCCTTTTTTTTTATGATATTTATCGTTGATTCGTTTCTTATTAATTTATTTTTTTCGTTCTTTTTAGTAAATATTTTAATAACGATGACAACCAATGCATTTCGCTAATAATCAAGTAATCGACGAAGGTACGTTCGCATTATTATAGTATTTTTTTATTAAAAATAAAGGAAAAATAAAAATGGAACCGATGGTCCGACCCACCCGGCCCGGGAATTGGGACCGCCGGAACCGTCTCATGAACCGCCAAGGAACCGGTTGGAACCGGCCGGAACCGGAACCGGAACCGGAACCGGAAAAGTCTGGGTCAGGTTCCAAATGGAACCGGAACCGGGTGGAACCGGAACCGGTTGGAACCGGAACGGAACCGGCCCAACCCAGACCGCGGCCATCACTAATTACAGATCACAAGTATCACTACAGAGATTTATGTTTACCCATAGGCAAACTAAATTCACACAAACTTTAATTTATTATAAACAATTCAGTTAAATTATACTCCCTCCGTTCCTTAAAGAAGTTTCCACTTTCTATTTTGGGGTGTTTCAATTGTTGTTCACATAAGGAATCTTTCCATTTATATCATAAATTTTGGACAAAACTAACCCCGCCCATCCTCATTTTAATATTTGGGATATTCTACCTGGTAAGCACCAGGTATAACGAAATCCACAAACTAGCTATTCTTGTTTGCAATTCTACCAAATAGCACTCAACTTATGCAAATTCATCTGCCGTAGCTATATTAGCCTAAAAACGTTAGATTTACCGTTAAGTGGTGAATTTACATAATTGCCCTTGTTTTATTTGTTAAATAGTGGTCTTCTTCCTTCTTGGTGCTCTCTTTTCCTTTGAATGCTGCATTGATGCAACGATTCAAGCTTCTTCATAATAGATAAGACAGGAACAAGTGCCATTTGCATTCAGTCATTTCATCGAACATCTTGCAATCAATCCTCAAGTAGTCATTTTATGTAATTGCTTCTACTTGGTTCTTTCAATCATTGGTTTTCTTTATTTAAATTTCTGGGTTTCTGATTTTGCAGGATTGTAAACACTGGAATGCTAAAAGGCAAGTCCTCAACTAAAAATGATTGGAGTCCAACAAAGGGAAAGTAGCGTTGGAGGACAGAAAGAGAAGCTAAATTGCCGGCGGGTTTCTGGAAGATTTTAGAGTAAATGGTTTTTTAATAAAGATCACAGACTTGTCTAAAGACTTTTCCATCAGAATTTAGATAAATAGATTAGAACCATAAAGCTGACAGCAAACGAATATTAATAACCAAAAAGTTTGGAAAGAGATCTGTAAAATACATATAATTCAATGTATTATGTGTCTATGTGATAGCTTCATTGCAAAGTCCTCATTGAACACTCTGGAAAAGAACAGTTCATACAAATCTACAAATTGCTATTTACTAAGCAGTCTAAATAGACAAATGAAAACATGCTGTAAGATTAAAAGCGCAAAAGAATACAATCAGTATACAAAAGTCATTTTAAATGTGGATATACCCCAACCAAAAAGGTCTATACCAAAACCGCCCAAATTGATAGGCTGCATCGATTGAACAAATTCATTCGCACATAGTTACAACACTTCAAAACTGACCAGGCCTGCACTTTGGGAGGGTGGTGGCAAAGAGCAAGAAACCTTGAACTTACAAGCTCAAAAACTTGGCAAATTTGCCAATTGACTCACCAAATACAAGACTAAATTAAGAAAACCTTTATCGGCTTATCAAAAAGCCTGATCAAATATAATCCTTCGTTTCATGTTGGAAATGGACCTCACATAAATTTTCAAAATCACAAACTATACGAGCTACAAGCAATCCACAGTAAATTAGAATGTCTATCAAAAAGCCGGCGGCAATTTTCCCTGGGTTTCTGTCTTGTCTATTATGAGAACAATCGAATGTATAATTAATTTACTGATGCTATTGGAGAAAGTGACAGTGAATAAATTAATATCAGGCAATTTTCTCATGCTATTGCAATGTTGGTGATTTTTCGATAGATGTGGAAGACATTTTGTGAAGAAGTTTGAATCGTTGCATCAATGGAGCATTCAAAGGAAAAGAGAGCACCAAGAAGGAAGAAGACCACTATTTAACAAATAAAACAAGGGCAATTATGTAAATTCACCACTTAACGGTAAATCTAACGTTTTTAGGCTAATATAGCTACGGCAGATGAATTTGCATAAGTTGAGTGCTATTTGGTAGAATTGCAAACAAGAATAGCTAGTTTGTGAATTTCGTTATACCTGGTGCTTACCAGGTAGAATATCCCTTAATATTTTAATAATGATTATGGTCTCCACATATCTTCCACTAACTCCATTTTAATATTTTTATATTCCTTATGGTCCCCACATGTTTCCCACAAACTTCATAAAAACATTTTTTAATTAGTTGTGGTCCCCGTATTTTTTCCACTAACTTTCCTTAAAATACTTTATTAATATTTGTGGTCCTCACTTTTCCTCCATCAAATTTATTATTAAATAAAATAATATCTCCACTTTCTTAAAGATTTCAATATTCTTAATTTCCGTAAATATTCCCAATGGGAACATCAATAGGGAACAGAGGGAGTAGATGGTAAACCATAGGCAAACTAAATTCACACTAACTTTAATTTATTAGCAAGACAATAGTGTTTGTGATATATTCATCGCAGATCACAAGTATGATGGTCATTATATTAATATTTTACAAGTATTACTTTTTACTTATAACACCACTTTTATGTAGCTCACATCATCCTCTGACAATTTCGGCCTGGAATGATCTATCTTGTTTCTTTGACAACAATCTTGATTCTAACCCTATTGTGGGTTTCACTTCCTTAAAACGGACATCTCATAAAGGTATATAACCACCATATACTTATACTCTATTTCCTGTTGTAATAAAAAATATTGTCACATCATCTATTCTATGTGTATAGGATTTGGCCTTGAAACGACTATGTCAACCAATATAATACTAGAACCAATAGGTGACAAGGCAAACACACTAAGACAATGGTAAATAAACATATACATAATTTCCATACGTAAAAACCCATTACAAGTTTATACTTCATTATACAAATAACATTTTATTAATATTACATATTTTGGCTTCTTTCAGGGCTTTCTCGCATGCCAACTTACTTTCTGAAAGACGGTACAATACTGTGCAAACACAAAAAGCATCATACCAACAACATGTTTGCACAATTGCTTGGGTTAAAGCAAAAACAGTAAGCTATGAAACAATTTTACACTGTTATTTATTAGCTTCAAAATCTAACCTACTAATAACCATTATTTCCACCACTACTTACACAAGGTACTCAACAAAAGATATTCTTTTATATGCGCAATAATAGACAAAACTGTTTCC
>JAAKBH010001365.1:10000-17500 GCA_019776075.1 Amaranthus palmeri | reverse complement strand
ATGGTCTAAGCGTGTACCTTTAAGCAACAGCAAACAGAGATAACTCAAATGCTACAGGAATTTCGCCCTCTTATGAATCAAGGTCCTAAACAAACATACACACAAAACGAACACGTATTAGAACGTGTTTTCACCTCTAACTCATTCTATACCACTAATATATCAATAAGACTTAATAATTTTAATTGATTTCATCAAATTCCAAATAACTCAAAATTCCTTTTTAAACCAGAAACATAAACCGTCAATTCGGACAGTTTAGAAAATCCAAATGAAAAATCCGACCTCACCACTGCGTCCGGAACGCATCAATTACCTTGGACACCAATTTTCAAAATTTCTAAAATTCGTTTACTATTTTTAATTATTTTAAGCGTTTAAACAACTTTTTAATATACCGATTAATCAAAACAACACGAAAAACATATCCTACTTAAAAGAATGTGAGGCGTCACTTCCGGGACAGCTATGGCTGTCCGGGAATTCGTGCCATGTAACATAACATCGGATTTCAATTATTTCTTTCATATGAAAAGAAAGATCCACCTAATAATTCATAACTAAGAAAATAACAAAAACCGAATCGTAAAACAACATAAATTCAAATTCTTAATACACAATCTCTTAACAATTTCAACCACAAATAATTACTATTTCACACGTAAATTCATCCACCATCGAACACGAAACCATTCAAACACATACTAAAAATAATAAATTCAAATAATAGAATTTAATACTTGATCATTGCACAAATCGAACTATTATATTTTTTTTTTGTAGAAATCATAAGCCAAACGCCCATATGATTCTAATCACACATATAAATAAATTCAATCCCTTAAACAAATCAAATTTTGATAAGGAACTTATGAAATCATACATACTTATTTCACTTAATCCACACCTTTAAATTTCTTCTAGCAAATTGAAATTTTGCTAGGGAGATTTTGATAATGAAACAAATTAATTTAAATATTAAAAATAGGTTTTATTCTTATATAAAATTTGAATTTTGTTAAAGAATATAAATCAATGAAGGATTTTATAAAATTTTGACTTAACCCTTTTAACAAATCAATTTTGTTAAAGGATTATATGAATAAAACATAAAAAAAATATTCAATCCTCCTAGAAGTCATAGGACATCATCATATATAAAATATAAAATATAATTTACTTTAAAAGTAAAAATCTAATATGAACTCTTAGATTTCACTTACCCTTGATTTGGAATTTGGATGAACACAAAGTTTTTTTTTTTTTTTTAATTTGTGAGAACCGAAATTAAGAAGAGGGAAAAGAAAAAGAAAGAAACTCTTTGAGGTAAAAGCAAATGACAAAAAGTGGAACATTCTTGCATAAGAGTGGTTTTTATAGAAAAACCACACCCTTTAAGCTTCCCTAACTCCCCTCTTAAAAGTGTCATAATACACACTTAAGAGGGAGTTACAAACCCCTCCAAATTCCTCTTAAAATGATGATAAAAATTATGTGATTTATTATTATTTTTTATATTATTTTTTTTTTGTCAATCAACTAATTATGTGATTTAATACCATGATCTACTTTTATCACACATGTATAATTATGATTAAAGATTAACTACTAAATGATGATAAAAATTATTAATTTATTTTAATTTATTTTAATAAAGATTGACTATTATTGATTTATTTTAAAATTGAATATTCTATAAAAATTACGGGGTGTTACAGACTACCCCCCTTAAAAGAAGTTACGCCCTCGTAACTTGCCTAAAACTGACCAGTATACAACACGACACTGTACATACAAACACAAAACGACTTAAAACACAACATTTCAAGTCAAAGAAGTTTTTACTATCAAGAACACAACAATAGCAGGTCAAATTAGTTTATTACTCGCGCGAAATTCCTATCGCCCTCTACCCCCCTTAAAGAAGTTACGTCCCCGTAACGCGACTAACCTGAAAGAGGTGAGGGTACTTCTCCCGCAAAGAGTCTTCGGTTTCCCAGGTAGTTGCCTCGCGCTCGTGATTTAACCACAGAACTTTGACCATAGAAATATCTTTTCGTCGTGTACTATGAACCTTCTTGTCTAAAATTCGAACCAGTCGCTCAGAAAAGGTCAAAGATGGATCTAATTCCTAAGGTTCGGGATCTAAGACATGAGAGGCAGCTGCATGATACCGCTTTAACTAAGACAAAAGAAACACATCATGGACCTCCCAAAGTCACCGCTTCGGTGAAATCATCCCAATAAACTAGACTAAGACAGCGACGCCCATATAAAGCCTCGAAGGGAGCCATCTAAATCGAGGCCTAATAGCTGCTGTTGTTAGATAATTCGACCAAAATCCAAATGTTCATCCCATGACCCTTGCCACTCCATGGTAATCGTGCGCAACATATCTTCTAAAATCTGATTCGTTCGTTCTGTTTGCCCCTCTGTCTGTGGATGAAACGATGTACTATACAACAACGTAGTACCCATTGCTTGTTTTAAGGTTTGCCAAAATTTTGACAGATACCGGATATCTCTATCGGACACAATGGTACCCACACCGTGATACCGCACAACATACATAATATAAGCTCGGGCTAATTGCTCCATCTCCCAGCGACAGTTCACATGAATGAAACATGCCGATTTAGTCAAACGGTCAACTATCACCCACAAAGCATCATTCTCTGCCGTCGTTCGAGGTAATCCCACAACAAAATCCATAGAAATATCATCCCACATCCACACTGGAATCTCTAAGGGTTGTAGTAAACCTCCGGGTCTTTTATGTTCACTCTTAACCTTCTGACATGTCAAACAGCGCAATACATATTCTGCAATATCCTTTTTCATTCCCGACCACCAGAACATCAACTTAAGATCTTGATACATCTTATCACCGACTGGATGAACTGAAAATTTCGTACAGTGCGCTTCATCCAAGATGCGTTCCTTCAAAGATTCTTCCCCCGTCGGTAAACACCAACGACCCTTAAACCTCAAGCTTCCATCTTCGTGAACCAAGAATCCCTCTGCTTTTCCTTCCCGAGCCTGTTCCTTTAATTTCAACAAGTTCGGGTCTTTATCCTAGGAATTCAAAATCTCCTCGAAAGATGAAGGCCGAATAACTAAGGCACTCAGACATTCATTTAATTCACCCGTACGCACCACCTCCAAGTTCAGCCGAGCAAAGTCTCGATGCAACTCTTCAATTCCATCCAAAGCAGATAGTGAGTGTTTAGACTTTCTACTAAATGCATCGGCTACCAAGTTTGTTCGCCCCTCGTGATACATGAACTCTAAATCATAGTCCGCCATGAGCTCTAACCACCGACGTTGGCGCATGTTCAAATCCGGTTGAGTATAAAGGTACTTTAGACTTTCATGATCCGTGTAAATTCTGCATTTAACCCCATACAAGTAATGCCTCCATATTTTGAGCGCAAAAACTATCGCAGCCAACTCCAGATCATGAGTACGGTAATTAACCTCATGAACCTTCAATTGTCGCGATGCCTAAGCAATTACCTTACGCTCCTGCATCAAAACACAGCCTAACCTTTTCTTCGACGTGTCACTGTACACAGTATAATCCAGCTTAGGATCAGGTAGTGTAAGAATAGGAGCCGAGGTTAGCTTTTCCTTCAAAGTCACAAAAGCTTGCTCACACTCGTCGGTCCACTCGAACTTCTTATCTTTTATCATCAATGAAGTCATAGGTCGAGCAATTCACGAGAAATCCTTGACAAAACGACGATAATACCCAGCCAACCCTAAGAAACTTTTTACTTCGATGATGACCAGTTTCAAACTGCCTCTACTTTTATCGGGTCCACCGAAACTCCCTCCTTACTAAACTAAACGTAAATGTTCCTCATGTTCAACTTGGTCTTTTGAATAGACGAGTATATCAGCAATAAAGACAACCATGAATTTTTCCAAGTACGCGCTAAACACTTGGTTCATCAAACACATAAATGCGGCTGGAGCATTTGTCAACCCAAAAGGCATCACGGTAAACTCATAATGCCTGTAACGTGTCCTAAAAGTTGTTTTATGTATATTCCCCTCAGCGATCCTCAATTGATGATAACCCGACCTTAAATCAATTTTCGAAAATATCTCAGCTCCCCTCAACTGATCAAACAAGTCATCTATGCGAGGTAACGGGTATTTGTTCTTAACGGTCACTTTATTTAGCTCCCTATAATCGATACACAATCTTAAACTGCCATCCTTCTTCCGTACAAACAAAACCGGAGCGCCCCAAGGTGAAACACTTGGTCGGATATAACCCTTATCCAACAATTCCTCGAGCTGAGACTTCAATTCCTCCATCTCTTATGGGGCCATGCGGTATGGGACCTTTGAAATTGGTCCTGTTCCGAGCGCCAAGTCTATCGTAAAATCGATTTCTTTTTGCGGTGGCATACCGGGAATTTCATCAGGGAAAACGTCTACGAACTCGTTCACCACCGCGACATCATTAGGGTCCACCTCCTTCTTTCCTTCCTGTATGATATGGCACATTTACAAAGGATGTCCTTGCCTCACAAGTCTTTGTAACTCCAAGGTCGACACTAAGTTTGTTCTAGGCCCTTTAGAAAATTTTCTATATCTAACGTTTTCCCCACGTGGTCCTACCAACAACACTCATTGCTCTCTACATTCAATGGTAGCTTTATATCTTCCTAACCAATCCATTCCCAAAATCACTTCCAAACCCTCCATATCTAACACATATAGACTACTAGGAAAAACAACTTTCCCTATCTTCAAAGGCACATCTCTATATAATCTATCGCAAGTATATAATTTCCCCGAAGGAACCGCCATGGTATATGATACTTTTTCAAAAGTTTCTAAATTCGGTTCGTCTACTTTACTCCTTGCCAGAAAGGAACAAGTTGCACCCGAATCAAACAATACATTAACATCTATAGAATGGATGGTGAACGTACCTGTAACCACCTCCATCGCCTGGTCAGCTTCCCTTGAACTGACCGCAGATACCCGTCCACCAGCCGGCTGTGCGTTTATTCCTCCCACTTGGTTTCTCATTCGTGGTATTCCTGAACCCTCAACCCGATTGCCATCTGACCGGACTTGCCCCCCATTAAACTGTCGTTGGAATCTCTGACCATTGTTACCGTGATGATCTCCCCCAGTTGGTCGATTCTTACTTCCTTTCTTTATGTAGCACTCATACTCCCTATGTCACATTCAACTAAATTCCCTTCGCAATCCTTTCCGGGGTGGTTTTTCTTACACCTCCTTCATAAGTACTTTCTTTCCTTTCTATCCCGATGTAGCAAAGGTTTTACAGGTCTTGTTTCCCCCTATATCCAGCACTCACACCAGAACTGCCCCCTTGGAAGCCACCAACGATCTTTGGTTTCTTCAAATGGAAACCTTCAGGTGTTCCTGAGGTTTGGACTTACTAATTCCTTCCTCTTCTCTGTAAAACTACTCTTCTCCTTTTCTTTTTCTTTCCGTAAAATATTCCCTACCAGAGCTGCACGCTTATACATTTGCTCTAACGTGCTTTAGCGATCACTTTCGATATACTTTTGAATATCAAATGATAATCCCAGTTCAAAGCGTTGCATTTTCTTCTCTTCAGTGGGTACATCATCTGGACATTATTTGATGTACCCCATGAACTTGTGGTAGTATTCATCAACAGTCAAACTACCCATTTCAAATTGGGCAAACTCATTCGATTTATCCTTCCTCACGTGTAAAGGATAAAACTTCTCCCGCGTAGCCCTTTTAAACATATCCCAATCGAAAAGTCTCTCAGCTTGTTCTATTAACCCCGCCTTACTATTTGCTCACCAAAAGTCAGCTTCCCCAGTCAAATAAAAAGCTGCCTGATTAACCTTCAGTTCTTCTGGACATTCTACTACATCAAAAAGTTTGTCAAACTCTCTTAACCAATGTTCATGTTCTGATGGTTCTCCTTTACCATCAAAAGGGGATGGTTTATTCTGGCTAATCCTCTTGCTCATATCAGAAGCCTGTTCAGACAAAGACCTCTCTTGTGGCGCACTAACCCCGGCTAACGCCTTAACTAAGCTCCTTAAGGCTCGGTTAGTTCCGTTCTTAGCTAGCCTTTTTCGGGAGAGAGGAGGCATCTTCTGCAACCAAAGGAACGGTACTAATACTAACGTGTCCTAAGGTCTCGTAGATTCTTAAGAAAAGAGGTGCTTGAAATAAAATAAACATAAGTAAATACACACATCCAGATGTTTACAAGTATATTATTAATTGTTGTGGCTATTAAGCCATTCTAACATATCGTAAAACAAACGAAAGAAACAAAAAGAGAGCACTGAAAACAACTCAATATACTGTTTTATTGATAATTTTTTTATTAATTTATAACAACTTACGCCGAGCGTTTACATTATTAGGAAAAAAAAGAACAACTAAAAAGATAACAAAACAAAAAGGAAGGTAAAATAAGAAAATTAACGCCAAGCATCTATAACTTCAACAGACTCATCATAATTAGTTATGTCAAAATCTTTATCATCCCCGTCGTCTCCGGAGTCAGTACTAGAGCTCATGTATCCTCCTTCTGATTCCCAGTCGCTATCCATTGGACTGTTTATTAGCAACTCTTCTTCTTCTTCCTCAGGATCCTCCTCATTTGAAAATTCCCCTCCAGATTCAACCCCGAATCCATACAGATCATAATGAGATCCCCAACCTTCTCTCTCATCTTCACTAGTATTCTCTATAGAACTCAGTGATTCCTGTTTAGGGTCTCGCACCTCAAAAATATTCCCAAACTGTGACCTGAGGTCTACTAGGGGAAGGTCAAATAAGTACTCATCCCCTATCTACTCCATAACTACATCAGATTCCTCCTTTATGTGGAGCTCTCCCTCCTCCATGGACTCTACCTCTTCATAGGATTCTTCCTCTTCCATTTCCTCTTCCTCATCGGGGTCTTCTTCTTCGTCCCCGTCATACCCCTCCCCTTCTAAGGGTCCATCTTGGAAGCTAACTCCACTTGGCTCTCCCTGGTTTACTTCTACCCTTTTTCCTTGACTCGGATAAATGATGTAACTTATCTAAATCCAACTCTAGGTCAGAACATACCCTATCAGCTTTAGTCTTTATCATTTGCATCATTTCCTTATAATCTTGGATGCTCTCACAACCTCTTATTTTCCAAATATCATTATTCAAAACCTCTCTCTATGCAGTCTCCGGGTCAAACCTCGATACTTCCCTAGTTTGGTTAGGGGTGTGTGGGTTCATTTGGGCCTTTCCCTTTGTCCAAAATTCTGAACATATGCATAAAACAGAAGGTAATTAAAAGATTATTGATAACCGAGGTCACCTATACTACTATAAGATCCTAACGGTCCCCTTCCAAACATACCCCAAAACACATCACAATAAGAGAAATCTACATACAACCATTTTATAACATATTAGTCATACCCCAACTCTCTCTGCTAAGGTCAAGTATTCCTTTACCTCTAAGGGAACGTTGGC
>JAAKBH010001364.1:0-21343 GCA_019776075.1 Amaranthus palmeri | reverse complement strand
GGCTCATATCCTGAATCCACTCCAAGAAATCTCTCATACTTGAATCATATCTAAAGTGTCCAATCCTCTCACTAGGATGTAGCACTTCATTGAAGTCACCCAATAGCACCAATGGTTTGTTGATGTTTTGAGCTAGTTGCATTATTGAATCGTACATCACCCTTCTACCCTCTCTATCATTGGGACCATAGACAATCCCCACACAACAATTGAAAGAAATCTCATTTATGCACCCCTCAAGAAGGATCCATCTTTCATTTATGAACCTTTGAGAAACAGTGAATTTTGTATGATCCCATATTATTATTATTCCCCCACTACTAGTATCTGATGCTAATGATTCGCACCATCCCAAATCATCTCTGCCCCACATTCTTCTCACCCTTCGTGCAAAAGTATGTCGATGTTTGGTTTCAACCATTGCTAGCAAGGACAATTTATGTTTATTTACTAACTTTCTAATGCTAATACATTTTTCACCTTTTCCGAGCCCCATTACATTCCAAAACAACCAATTCATATTTATCATATTTATAAAAACACCAAATTTCACCACAAATTACCTGTCCGCAGACCGGCCACTGTTCCCCTCAATGATTTGTAGTCGTTTGGACCTGCGTAAAGCTGTTAATACTTGTCTATCATCTTTTGCTGCTACACCAAGTCTTTTTCCCACGGTCCATGTTTTCACAGCTTCATTTGGGGCTGCTGGGGGTAGACTGAACCCATAATGATTCGGGCAAAGAGCATGCAATTCTTTTTGGTCTTCCCCGTTGCTTTCTTCTAGGCTGACTGATGTTGTTTGAGCATGTTGCTTGATTTGTGTCTATGATTTTTTCACACGGTAATGAACAAATTCCTCCTTCCTCCACCAATGTAACTGGATCAGACCAAGGAACCAAGCTCAGAGTATCCTTGTTTCCTGTTTCTTCGATTATCGGATCAACAAAGGCTTTATTATGAATGTTGCTGTCATCATTTGTTGCTGGCTCAACTTGCTGTTCACAATCATTAATGGTATCATTGTCCCTCAACATAGCACCAACAACATCATGGTGTGTAACATCACATCCTACAATTTCATTCACTTTCTCACAGTTATCATCCACCATGACTATATTATTATCCTCCAGCACAGTCACTACATTTTCCCCTTCAAGTGTGCATCTATTCTGCCCCTTACCCAGGTGCTCATCAGTATTAAACCCTATTTCAGGTTGATCATTAACATCATACAAACTTTGTGTATCAACTCTTGATAAAGTCTTATCATCATGATCGAAATCCTTCCCGTTCCAAGTTTGCAGCTCTCTAACCAGTACTTGACATGAGCCACCTTCCCATGTAACAGTCACTGTTGTATGTATTCTTTCGAATTTAGGGGTGAGGATTAGAATTTTTGCTGCTGTGATACATTGGCCCCCATACATTACATCCTCCACTCTAACGGTTTGTCCCCATAATTCTCCTATTTTACTGAAGCTTTCATAGTCAAAGCACTTGGGGTGGAGACCAACACATTCAAGCCACACCATTCGTTCATTATAAGAAATATCCTCCGACCATCGGTTTAACTCCGAAAAAATACTCCATAACGACGATCCCTCTTGTAAAGCCAAACCCAACGACTCGGCATCATCAAAAAATAAGACAAGTTTATTCGGTGATAAGAGGGACAAACATGCATAATTGACATCAGTTTTCTTAAGTAGTGCTTCCACATAAAGAACATTCATAGATACATCAAACACACCAACTAGAGCTAAATTCAAACGTTCAATCATAACAGGGTTGTGATTTATTTTGATGGATACCTGTTTTGTTTCCTCCTTGTTATGTGTAGCTGGGTCCCTATCATTCTCCTTTCCAGCTTCCAGTTGCTCGTTGCTGATTTTATCGCCGTTCCTTTCATTCGCCATTTTTGTACTCTTCTCCTTATCCTTCTGTCTCCCCGTAAGTACGTCAGCATAACTTCTATGGTCTCTGATTGCTGGTCTGAGCATTATTTTCTCCTCCACCCGACTTCTTATCTCCGGCTTTTTGAACGGTTGTCCTCCCCTTTGATACCGTGCTTGTGATACCCGAAGTATTCCGCCATTAAGCTGGTAACCATCGAGACCCTTTGCTGCTTTCATGGCTTCTGCACCCTTTCGAAATCTCACAAATCCAAAACTCAGCTTTGTGTTGTTCCTCTTTTTCCCGGAGATGTAAATATCAGTGATAATACCATATTTTTCGAACAGAAGACGAAGGTCAGCAGTTGTGGTAGTTCTAGTAATACCATCAACAAATAATGAAACTTCACCATCCAAGGTAGCTGTCGACACCCGAGGCACCCACCGCCAAGAGGGGTGAGCAAACCCTCGATGGCCGACCAGCACACCAGTGGAGGTAGACCGGCGGTGACTATTCAGTTTACTGTTCCAGCCGTTGAAATTTGAATAGCTGACCCTTCGTTTGCCAACTCTATCAACACTCCCTCTCTTTCTATCTCTAGCCATCTTTTTTTATTATGTTATATATATATATATATATATATATATATATATATATATATATATATATATATATATATATATATATATATATATATATATATAGATTTAGGATCAAATGAGAAGGGGTCTCAAAATGAGAAGGGTAAGAAGGATTTTCAACCGTCCAAATGAAAGATCAATGGTCAGAAATAAGGCAAGATGATCCATGATGTGCACGCGGTTCAATAGCAATTTCATCCGGTTTTTTTTACTTTTAAAGAAAATACTATTTTATCTCTCAAAATAGCTTTCTCTCTCTGGGTTGATTTTATGACATTCTCTCTCCCTTTCTTCAACATTTTCTCTTTCTGGGTTTATTCTTCAACATTATCTTGCATTTTTTTTAATTGTTTTGAGGGTTATTACATATTCTCTCAACCAACATCTCGATTCTTCATATTCAAGCTTGTATGTAAGTACTAATTTTTGTTTTCGATTCATTAGCTAAATGTTTTAGGATTTTTTTTTTCGATCTTGTTTTTTTGATTTTTTTTGATTTGTATTTTTTATTTTGAATTTGGTTTGTTTCTTGATTGTATTTTTATTTTAGATCTTGTTGTTGATATTTTTTCCAATCGTTTTTCGATGTTCATATTTTAGGGTTTTTTAGTTAGATTTTGATTTCTTTTGTGTTTTAGGGTTTTTGTTTAAGTTTTGTGGTTGATTTGCAAATTGATTTTATTTTGAGGAGAAAAGATTTCTCAATTCCACCATTTACTCATTCTTGAAGAAGACAATGTTGATTGTGTTAATATAATTGAAGTTTGTGTGTAGATTGCTTGTGTGTTTACGTTTGTTGGTTCAATGATGGTTGATTGATGCAGAGTGTTTGCTAATTCTATTGTTTCTTACTTATTATGAAGCTATTTTTTAAATTGTCAATATTATCTGTCATAGTGACTTTGTTTTCCCTTATAGTGATGTTTCTTTGATTCATTAAGCCTATTAGCTCAATTGGTAGAGCACTCTATTCTTCTTCGTATAGAGGATGTAGGTTCAAATCCTACATAGGCTATTATTTGTATTTTGGTGATATTTATTGAACATGTTGATATCATTTTCAAACATAATTGTCTCATTTGTAAAAATAGTAAATCGGTTGTTTTGAATTTGTTTTTTCTCAATTTTATGAGGAGACAGTAACTCATTATTATCATAGTATCTTTTACTAAGAATATAGTAACTTTTTCTAAGTACATAGTAACCATTTTCTAATACATGATTACAAACAAATAATTGAGCCTAAAAAGTAGAAGCATATGTAGGAGTTGAGCCTACATCTCCTGTGCAAATTAAGCACAAATACACAGTGTTTGACCAAATTGAGCTAATATGCTTATAAATAATAATACACAAACAACTTCTAAAAGGTTTGAGTAAGCAAACCAAAATTTTTTCCAAAACTAACTTTTGCAACAAAGTTTTTCCAAAATAAATAAAAATAAGAAGACGATAACTATGCATAGTCATGTTAACCATCTATTCATTTATAAGCAAGTAAATAAGCTAAGAGCATGATATGTGTAATAATTTATAATCTTATACAGAACATAGTAACTTTTAAAATGAACATAGTAACCTTTAATCATAGCATAGTATCATCTTTTAAGAACATAGTATAACATTAACTCAGCAAAGTTTTTTCACAATTACAAAAGAGAAGACAACAACTATACATAATCATATTCATCTCTTAACCATCTCTTAGTTATTCATAAGCAAATTATTCTTTTGAATTAGTTTTTTTCCAATATTCTCGAGCAGACATATTTAGCATAACAAGTAGGAGCCTATGTAGGATTTGAACCCACATCCTCTGTGCAATGTAAACACAAATGCACAGTGCTCGACCAAATTGAGCTAATAGGCTTCAAATTATAATACATAGTAACCTTTTCCGAGGACATAGTAACCTTCTTTAAGCACATTGTAATCTTTCTTTAGGAATACTGTTTCACATCAGATTTTCCCTAATTCCATCCCTAAAGCAAGATACTATGACATTAAGAGGAAGAACACATAAATAGAAACCCAGAAACAGACTAAATGACATATTTGATTCCCAAAAATCCAAAAAAAAAAACAGAATTCCTAAACCAAGATATTTAATTGTTTTCAATTTACTTCTTATTTCAATCTTTTTTGTAAGGATTTATATGAGTTGCAATCTAATTTTATAGTAATTCAAGTCAAGATAAAGATTCCAATCAAAATATGAGTTTCTAAATCTCAATCAACAAAGAAAACGAAAACGAACATCTAAATTTGAGTTTAAAGATATATTCTTATAGTATAATTAAAGAACAAAGTAACATATTTCATTTAAACCAAAGCATCAACCAAATTTCATATCTCATCAGTAATCAATAAGAACATATAACAAATGTCTACTAATTTATTTCTGAAAAACGCCCAATTTACAAACTATTTTCGATTTATGGTTCATAAAACATAAAAATTCAGATTTCAAAACTACCTTGTAATTCAACCAATTGTAAATTTGAATTTGAGGATTCTTGTTAACATTGTTGATGGATCTTTTTGTTTCTTCATTTGTTAACATTGTTGATGGATCTTTTGATTTTTAGGGTATTTTTGGTTCATAAACCCTAAAAATTGAAAATTGAATATGATATGAAAACGAAAAAATTAAAACGGAAACTAAAACTTCAATCTAAAATGAAAAACTTACCTTAAATTAATTCAAGAAGAGATGCAGAAATAAGAAGATTCAGAGTTTTTTTTGCTGATTTCGAAGGAGAAGAATAGGTGGAATTTGAAGAGAGAGAATGTGGTTGTTGGATGAATGTTTAGAATGAAAATGGTAAACAACATGAACCGGTTTGTTTTTCTTTTTTTTTTTAAACCGTTAGATCTTACTTAGATCAACGGTGGATAATCTTTCTCACCCTTCTCATTTTCACACCCCTTCTCATTGGATCCCTCCCCTATATATATATATATATATATATATATATATATATATATATATATATATGTATATATGTATATATGTATATATATATATATATATATATATATATATATATATATATATATATATATATATATATATATATATATATATATATATATATATATATATATATATATATATATATATATATATATATATATATATATATATATATATATATATATATATATATATATATATATATATATATATATATATATATATATATATATATAGGAAAAGTTTGAATGTTGTGTGGGTATAATTTATGGCCCTAATGATAGACGTGCTCTATGTTTGAGGAAATTAAAGATATTGTCACTTCTATCAATAAACCGGTGTTACTGCTTGGTGACTTTAATGTTATTCTGCACTTTGATGTACGGGTGGGGTCTTCTAGATGTGAGTTAAGTATGAGGGATTTTTCTGAATGGATCCAAGATTTGGGTTTGATCGTAATCCCCCTACATGGCATAAGATTTACATGGCGAAGAAATGAATCAAAAAGCAAGATAGATAGGGGTTTGTGCTGTAATAATTGGTTGCAAAATTTCCCTAACATGATACTGATGGGACATAAAAGATGTTGTTCTCATCACAACCCATTGGTGCTCTTCTCGACAACTAATGTTAATTGGGGTCCGAAACAGTTTAGAAGTTATGATGCTTGGTTCCTCCACCCTAAGAGCGCAAGGTTTATTCCGATGAATAATCAGTGGAGTAGGGATCAGTTGGCTCGAGCTTATCGTAAGAATGTTGTGCGATACCATGGTGTCCCTAGGTCTATAGTTTCTGATCGTGATACTAGGTATGTGTCAAAATTTTGGAAAGCTTTCCAGGCAGCTTTGGGTACAGAACTTCTAAGAAGCACATCTTTTCACCCTGCCACAGATGGACAGACCGAGCGCACTAATAGGACTCTAGAGGATATGTTGCGAGCAATAGCCTTGGATAGGCAAGGATCTTGGGATGAATGCCTAGATATGGTGGAATTTTCATACAACAATAGTTACCAGGCAAGCATCCATATGGCACCTTTCGAAGCTTTATATGGTCGTCGTTATCGAAATCCAGTATGTTGGGATGATTTCAGTGAATCTGTTACCTTAGGTCCGGCTATGTTAGAGGAAATGACCGATCAAGTAAAAATGATTCGAGAAAGACTCAAAGCGGCCCAGGATCGACAAAAGTCTTATGCAGATCTCAAAAGGAGACCTGATGAGTTCGCCGTAGGGGATTATGTACTGTTGAGAGTGTCGCCGATGAAAGGAGTCATGAGGTTTGGCAAGAGGGGAAAGTTGAGCCAAAGTTTATAGGACCTTATGAAGTCACAGAGAAGGTAGGAAAGGTCACTTACAGACTAGCATTACCCAATGAGTTGGGTAAGGTCCATGACGTGTTTCACATTTCGCAGCTAAAGCGATATGTTCCCGATAAATCTCATGTGCTAGATCCTGAGCCCTTAGACCTTGAGGAGAATTTTTCGTATGAAGAGAAGCCTATCGAGATTTTAGAATTCAAGGTGCGCAGTACGAGGAGAAAAGATATAAAGATGGTGAAAGTCTTATGGACTAATCAGCGCACACAAGAGGCAACGTGGGAAACTGAGGATTCCATGCGTGAGAAATACCCACACCTTTTTCCCGAGGTTAGTGAGTTACGGGGTCGTAACTAAGTTTTAAGGGGGGTAGAATGCGATAGAATTTCGCGCCTTTTCACACATTTACTTCTTTAAATTGTGTATTATTGCATGTTTATCGGTGAAAATGTGTGTCCAATCACGTGTTTATTTATACTTGAATGCAAATTAGTGTGGCTAATGAAGTTAATTTTTTTGAGAAACAATGAAAACGAAGTCATATTTGTATGTTTTAACGACAACTTGAGACATCCTTAATAAGAAGTTGTTATACACAAGGCTTTGGAGGAAGCCAATTTGGGATGAGGGGTAGAGAATTTTCATGTAGTAGAGTTTACTATTCTCAAGTTTCGAGGACGAAACTCCCTTTAAGGGGGGTAGTCTGTAACACCCCGCAAATTCCACGCTAATTAATTATAATTTAAATTGCGATTAAAAATAATTTATTTTTACTTTATTATTAAACATCGAAAATTTAATATTTTGACCCCATAAATATGTAACAAAGCGATGAACATATTTAATTATATGGGATATTATTACTTAATAAAAATTAAATAAGTTAATAATAATCGTAATAGTTTCGTTCTTAAATTCGAGCTAAACGAAATTTCACTTTTAAGTATATGGGCTAAAATTTATGGGCCTCGTGAATAGAATAGCCCAAAGTAATTGTGGATTAGGGTTTAGTTTTTGAAAATTAAAACCCCATTTGTTTGAGAGGGAGTCGTCATTTACCATATTCTTCCTCCCTTAAGCTTCCTCTTCTCTCTCTCTCTCCCTCACATTCACCCTAACTCCACAACCACCATGACCTCCACCACCTTCCCGCTGTTTTGAGCCACCACGAGGACCACACCAGGCAGCCGGCAGCAGGCGAACACCTCCTCCACCCGCGGCAGCAGCAGCCCGCGTCTGCACCCCCACACGGCTGTCCCAGCTACTTTGGGAAGCTTCTCCACAAACTTAGCCACCTCTTTCTCCCTCTTCTCTTATTTTCTCATTGTAAGACATATCTCCTTCTTCTTCTTGTGTGAATTACTTAAACTCTTCTCCTTAATGTTATTTTTATTCTTATAATTTCAATTTATATGAATATTGGTGTTGTTATTAAATTTAGTTGTTGTTTTGTGCTTAAAATTAATTTGGGTAAAGAGTTAAGAGCTTGAATTTGAAATAGATGAGTTAGGGTTTGTTTTAAGGTTGAAAATAAGAGTAGTATGTGTTGATTTATGCATTTTAGGTGGTAATTAGTAAGTGTACAGCTTTTATTAACTTAATTTATATGTTATTATTGGTGAATGATGGTAGTGTTGATGGTAGGGAATGGTTATGTTTGTTAGTCCTTATAAGAGGTGACTAATTATTACTTATATATGACATAAACCATGATGAGGTGACTAGAATTGTTAATATCTATTGTTATGGATTTAAATGATAATAATAGTTACTAAGTGAAGATTTAAAGTAGCTAGTGTCACAAATGAAAATGAAAGTTTTGTCATGGTTATAGTGAGTTGTTTGTACATAGTTGAGTTTGGTTGCTATATTGATATGTTCAATGGTATCGCTAAGTTATATGACTTTGACCCAAGTTATTCGAGTCGTTAGTTTAAACTACTCGACTTGTTCATCATCTTACTCTAAAACCTTGAAAAGGAAACAAATCATAACTATCATGTGTAAAATGATTGATACTAAATGTAACATCATATATTATGTATTCTTAAACTTTCCCATGGATACTGTGATTACAACGCACAAGCGTATGGTTGCGTCCTATCTCATTTGAACATATCTCGATATAGAATTGACTCGAATCTAATGTTATGGTTTGATTTAAATTGATGGTGTACTTCATGTGTGAACATGGGTTGCAATTATCGTATGGTTACGTTAGAGTGCGTGTTAGCATGAATTAAACTTGTTTGATTAATAGTGTAGTTTGTATGGAGTCAGTGCTTCTTAAATGATGTGAAGTAGACTTATTAGTCGTACTCTAATCGTGCATAGGTGCCCGGTTCATAAGGGGGGCGTGAAACCTCTTGGTGATTTATCTGACTATTTTTCAGGAGCGCAGTAGAGTTGCAGGTACGTACACGCAGTATCTAATTCTTGTTTGCATCTTTTATTATGTATTCATTAAGTATTAATGTTATATAAGCTATGCATGCCTTCGAGTTCCCAACGAACAATTGTGATTACGATGAGTACAAGTTGGTCTATGTAGTAATAGTAGAGACTGAGACTGAGTGTCTCGTGATTAGAGTATTGGATGAGCTGAGATAGAATGCGAATGAGCATATGAATGGTGAAGTAAGGAATTGGTTGATTGTAATGGAAATGAGCTCTATATTGATGAAATAGCAAGTTTAGTCGATTATTGTGGCTCCCCTGGTTAGGGTACCCCAGTGGGTTTAGTTCCCGGAGGTATGACCATCTATAAAGGGTCGGCGTACGGGGGTATGTTCATACTTTACCATTGGGCGCCGGTATGGCCTGTCACCGCCCTTGGTTGAGGTGTTGCCATGTGGGTCTTGCAAACCCAAAATGGTGGCCTCTAGTCACATACATATATAATTGGAAACGGTTAAGATTTGGTGCACGTGATACTGAGAAGTTATGAAGTCAAAGGATTGAAGAGAATAGGATCGGCATTGATTAGTGGGATATGTTGGCCCATTTAGTTTTGATGATAACTAAACTTTAATAACCAAACATAATTTGTCTTTGAGATTGTTTTGATAGGTCAAATATCCGATCTTTATAAGGGTCGTTGATGGACCATTAAACGTTGAAAAGGGATTACTTATTAACTGTTCCAAGATCAAGTCAGAGTTCGAAAATTGGTCTATCAGAGACAGTGCAGTGTTCCCAGAATCAGCGGTCAGAGGAGGAGTCAACAAAAATAATTAGGAAAATAATTTTTAATTTTTATTTTTCGTATTTTTCTTATTTAGTTTTGTTGTACGGATGAATTAGTCTAGGATGCACAAGGAAATCAATTAAGAAATTAATTTAACTAACTCCTAAATTTATTCCTTAAAATTAGGATCTCAAAATAAGTTTTCTTAAATTGTCTTAGCTATTTTTAGCTAAAAGACAAGAAAACTTGGAGTAACTACCAAGCTTTCCTACCACTCTCACGCGTAAACTAGCCCTCAACTCCCACTATCTTTGATCATGCGATTATGGGTAGTTTAGATCTAAAAATCTATATAAATGATTTTTATACAACCGGCACAATTTGGTGATCAACAAAGAGAGAAATATTCATGTAAAATCTTTAGAGTTCTCCTATGGAGATCAAGGGAGAAAAATAATCACTCATATCATTCGAGTGCTCCCTTGGTGATCATTTGAGAGAGATTTATTTTTCCGAAAATGTTGTGCCCAAAAATATTTCGTGAGTTTACAAAATAAAGAGAGGAAATCTTGATTGATTTTAATTGCTAATTAATTTCAAGATTTAATCCTTGTGCTATTCTTGATATGATTCATCCATTTTAGATAAATCTTGTACGGGTTTATTTGAGAACTTTTGTTATTTAGACTTGGGTAAGTCTAAAGGGTAGAGAGAAGAGAAATGGTAAGAGGTTACTGTGAGAAGAGTAGAGAAACGGTAAGAGGTTACCGTGAGTAGAAGAGAAACGGTAAGGAGTTACCGAGAGAAGAAAAAGAGTAGAGAGGAGAAGTTATTTTATGTAATAGAGGAGTGATTTACATAAAATAATAGAGAAGAGAATTCCCTAGTGGGTCGTGGTTCTTTTTCCCACGTTAAATCTTGGTGTTCCTTTTATAGTTTTCTTCATATTGTCTTGAGTATTTTCGTTTATTCAAATTCCGCAAGAAAAAGGGCTAAAAATACTCAAAGTGCGAAAGTAACAATTCACCCCCCCTCTTGTTACAGTTCATTGTCTCTAAGTGTTTCCACAATTGGTATCAGAGCCCTGTTCCTCATTACAGTTCATTTGAACGAGCGCATGGAAGAAGGGTACTCTACTCAGAGACCACCAATGTTCGATGGCAAATTCTATACTTATTGGAAAAACAGGATGGAGATCTTCATCAAAGCCGAAAATTATCAAGTTTGGAGAGTCATCGAAATTGGAGATTTTGAGGTAACAACTACCAACTCCAATAACGAGACTGTTCCCAAACCTATCACAGAATATGAGAAAGAAGATTTTCAAAAGATGGAAATGAACGCTCTTGCTATCAAATTGCTTCATTGTGGGCTTGGTCCAAATGAACATAATCGCATTATGGGATGCAGAACCGCCAAACAAATTTGGGATCTGCTGGAGGTTACCCACGAAGGAACGAGTGAAGTAAAGCGTTCCAAGATTGATTTGCTCATGTCCAAATACGAAAGATTTGTGATGGAACCTAAAGATAGCATTCAAGAAATGTTTACAAGGTTCACGAATATCACGAATGAGCTTGTCTCCCTTGGAAGGCTAATTCCCTCAGATGAACAAGTGCGAAAAATCCTAAGAAGCCTACCTCAAGATGATCGTTGGAGAGCAAAGGTCACAGCCATTCAAGAATCTAAAGATTTCACAAAGTTTAATCTGGAAGAGTTGGCTGGATCCCTTATGACTCATGAATTGCATTTAGGAACAGCTGACAGTTCCAGGAACAAGGGTTTGGCTCTGACAGCAAACGATCAAGAAGAATCAGAAACTGACGAGGAAGAGGCAGCCTTGCTGGTACGTAGGTTCAGGAAGTTCTTCAGGAACAACAAGTATAAGAATCAAAGAAACAACAAAGAAAGAGGAACTTCAAATTCCAAAACATATGAATGCTACAAATGTGGAAGTACCGAGCATTTAATCAAGGATTGCCCATTATGGAAAAATGAGAAAGGCAAAGGGAAAGCGAGAGAAACAGGAAGACAACCTACAAAAGGAAATTTCAACAAAGCCGATTTACGCAAAGCCATGATAGCTGCTTGGGGAGAATCCGAAAGCGAAACCGAAACCGAAGCTCCCGTTGAAGAAGAAGAAGTAGCCAATCTTTGCCTCATGGCGACGCATGATGAAAAGGCTAAAGGAAAAGAGGTACTATCTACTGATCCATTTTCTGATTACTTATTTAAATTGGATAAACATAGATTAATTAGCATGATTTTAGAATCTCACGAAAATTTGGAAAAACAAACAGCCATCTGTCTCAAAACTGAAAAAGACCTTAAAGCGTGTAAAGACCAAATATCCTACCTTAATTCTTTTAGGTCCAATGTGCAAACTCGATTCTTTGAATTGCTTGATAATAATGTGATGTTAAAAGAAGCAATAGAAAAGGTAAAAGAAGAAAACATCATGTTAAATATTGAATTGAATCAACTTAAGTAATTTGAGATGGAAGTAAATTACGAGTCTAATAAAGAAATTAAATGTGTCCTTTTACAAATGAAATTAGACCTTGAATCCGCCTTAAAAGAAAATGATCGACTCAAGCTTGAATTAAATTCAAGAGAAAAAGGGAAAATTAAAGAAGTTCCCAAATGGATTCTTAATGCTAAAACCAAAGGAACCGAAGGTCTAGGATATGACAAACATGATAAAAAGAAAAAGGTCTACGTTGATCTCCCAAGTAACAAAGTCTGTTCCTTTTGTGGCAAAACTGGGCACCTGAAACATCAATGTTTAAAAAGGGAACAACATAACAAAACGAATCAAATTTATGTCGATAGAGTTTGGATTAAGAAATATGATTCTTGTATAATCGACATGGAATCCAAGGATAGCTGGGTTCCACCCTCTAACAACTAATTTCGTTTTGCAGGTTCTAGTGAGGGGGAACAACTCATGGTATCTCGACAGTGGCTGTTCCAAGCACATGACAGGCGATAGATCAAAATTTCTCTCACTAGAAGCCTATGATGGAGGAACGGTGACCTTTGGCGACAACATGAAAGGTGAAATCATTGCAAAAGGCAAAATAGGAAGGTCAAGTTCCCATGCTATAGATAATGTATTTTTGGTCGAGAATTTAAAGCACAATCGTTTAAGTATTTCTCAATTTTGCGACAAAGGTAACTCTGTAAACTTTACTTCTGATAAGTGCATCATTTCTAGGAACGACACAGGAGACGTCATTCTAGAAGGGATCAGAAAAGGGAACACCTATGTGGTGGACCTGCACACTGTTCCTAAAACCAGTTTAACATGTCTAAGCGTTATAGAAGATGACCCTCTTCTTTGGCATAAACGATTAGGTCATGCTAGTTTTTCATTGCTTAATAATTTACGATCTAAAGACCTAGTAAGAGGATTACCGCCCCTAAAATTTCAAAAGAATGAAGTATGTGATCCTTGTGCTAAAGGAAAACATGCAAGGTCATCCTTTAAACCTAAAAACGTCGTGACCACCTCAAGACCACTTGAATTAATTCATATGGATCTTTGTGGACCAATGAGAGTACAAAGTCGCAGCGGTAAGCGTTATGTTTTTGTTATAGTTGATGATTACAGTAGATTTACATGGACTTTATTTTTGTCTAGCAAGGATGAAGCCTTTGATGAATTTGTTGCATTCGCTACTAAAATTCAGAAATCTAGTAACAATCAACTAGTCCACATAAGATCGGATCATGGTAAAGAATTTGAAAATTCAAAGTTTATGGATTATTGTAATGAGCGTGGTCTAAGTCACAATTTCTCCGCACCTAGAACACCACAACAAAATGGTGTGGTTGAACGTAAGAATAGGACTTTAGAGGAAATGGCTAGAACTATGTTGATTGCTAGTGGTTTACCTAGAAATTTTTGGGCCGAAGCCGTTAATACTGCATGCTATATATTAAATCGAGTATTAATTAGACCTATCACTTCTAAAACCCCCTACGAATTATTTAAAGGAATTAAACTTAATATTTCATATTTTCGAGTCTTTGGATGTCGATGTTTTGTGCATGTTAATGGAAAAAGAAATATAGGTAAATTCGATGAAAGAAGTGATGAAGCGGTATTTCTTGGCTATTCATCTCATAGTAAAGCATATAGAGTATATAATAAGAAAACCATGTGTGTTGAGGAATCTGTTCACATAATATTTGATGAAACTAACTTTATGACAAGTGAACAAGAAACAGGTGATTTTAAGATAGGTCTTGCTGATTTGGACGATGAAGAGAATATACAAAAGGAGCAAGATCAAGAAGAACAACAACAGGTTCAGAATGCTGAACCAAATCAAGAACAGGAGCCACAGGCAGAACAGGAGCAGCCTGCAGTTCCTAATCCAGTTATCCCAAGAGAAAATCAAGAAGCAAGAAATGATGGTGAACCAAATCAGAATCAAGTCAGTGAGCCTGCTTCCACATCTGTCTCCACCAGAGACTTTGTTCCAAGACCATGGAAACAGCAAAAATCACATCCACTTGACTTGATCATAAGCGACATGAACAAAGGAATTCAAACAAGGTCACAAATGAGAAACTTTTGTGCACACTTTGCTTTTCTTTCAACAATGGAACCCAAGAATCATGAAGAAGCCTTACAAGATTCGGATTGGGTGGTAGCTATGCAAGACGAGTTGAATGAGTTTGAAAGAAACAAAGTATGGCACTTGGAACCTAAACCGAAGAACAAGAAGATAATTGGACTTAAATGGGTATTCAGGAACAAGCTAGATGAACATGGAAAAATCGTAAGAAACAAAGCAAGGTTAGTGGTAAAAGGTTACAATCAACAAGAAGGTATTGACTATACTGAAACTTTTGCTCCCGTAGCTAGATTAGAAGCTATTAGAATTCTTATTTCATTTGCTGCTTTCATGAATTTTAAATTATATCAAATGGACGTAAAATGTGCATTCTTAAATGGGTTTCTAGAAGAAGAAGTGTTTGTGGAACAACCATCTGGCTTTGAAAACCCAATTTCTCCGGATCACGTCTACAAGCTTGACAAAGCTCTTTATGGGCTAAAAAAAGCACCTAGACAATGGTACGAGAGATTATCTAAGTTTTTGATTGATAACAAGTTCATACGTGGTAAAATTGATAAAACCTTATTCTTTAAGAATAAAGGTTCGAATATTTTAGTTGTTCAAATATATGTTGATGATATTATTTTTGGTGCAACTAACGAATCGTTATGTAAGGAATTTGCGGACCTAATGAGTAATGAATTCGAAATGAGTATGATGGGAGAATTAAATTTCTTCCTTGGTTTGCAAATTAAACAAACTGCTAACGGTATTTATATTCATCAACAAAAATATATAAAAGAACTTCTAAAGAAATATGGACTAGATAATGCTAAGACAAACCATACACCCATGGCCACTAACATTAGATTAGACGAAGACTCTAACGGAATTAATGTTGACCAAACAATGTATAGAGGCATGATAGGATCTCTACTATACTTAACAGCTAGTAGACCTGATATATCTTTTAGTGTTGGTTTGTGTGCTAGATTTCAATCAAATCCTAAAGAATCACATCATACGGCAGTTAAAAGGATTCTAAGATATTTAAAGGGAACAGATGACTTATCCCTATTTTATCCTAAAAGTGATGTCTATGACTTGAAAGGGTATAGTGATGCAGATTATGTAGGTGATCTTGTGAATAGAAAAAGCACTTCAGGAATGGTACAGTTTCTTGGATCTTGTTTGGTATCATGGAGTTCCAAGAAACAGAACACAGTAGCTTTATCCAAAGTAGAAGCTGAATACGTAGCAGCAGCAGCCTGCTGTTCCCAAATGCTTTGGATTAAACAACAGCTAAGAGATTTTGGTATTAAACTTGAATGTGTTCCTATTTATTGTGATAATACTAGTGCTATTAGCATTTCTAAAGATCCAGTGCATCATTCTAGAGTTAAACATATTCATATTAGACACCATTTACTTAAGGATAACGTAGAGCATAAAAATATTATTGTTAAACATGTCAATACTAGTGATCAAGTTGCAGATATAATGACCAAACCGCTTCCAAGAGAACAATTTGAAAAGATGAGGTTGGAGCTAGGTATGATCAAGCTTCACTAAAAGTTCAATGCTAGTATTACTCCTCAAAACGTCTTGAAAAATCGGAAGGGTTCAATCAACCACAACAACCAAGATTGATTACTCAATCATTGCGAGATTTGGGTATGCTTCTATTTAAATTTATGTCTTAAACTTAATCTTGATTGCTTGCATGTTTGAACTGATTAGACCAAGTAGCATAACTTATTTTATACTATATATTATTATATTATTACCCACATATTATAAATTATTTTAAAAAAAAAATCACAAAAATATTTTATTTTCCACAAATTCCAGCATTTTATTTTTTTTAAATTATTTCGGTGAGCCAACATTATTTTATAAAATGGAAGACGGATCATCGAGGTGTTTCGGAAAGTAGTTATCTTAATCGACATATTCAACGAACTTACACTCAAACTTTTCGTTACCTCACTCGGTTTATACGCTAAAACTGATTCAAAGAAGTTATACAATTTTTAATAACCACCCTTACACCTCCTAAAACCGCCATAAAGGAAGTAGTACAAACCCCTCACTAACCGTCCCTTCACACCTTTATAACCCTTACACTCACTTGTCCCATCCATCACTCACATCCACATTACTTGTACTACTTTTGCTAAACCGTCAACCATTAAAAGCATTTTTCCTTCTCAAATCCCTAATTTCTCTTATTTTCATCATGAAAACCCCAAAATCATCATCTTCAAGCAAGAAAATGCCGAAATCCACTAAACCCAAGCCATTACAAGTAATCTACCCTGACATTCCACCTTCATCCTCACAAGAACCATCCAAGACCAACACACCAAAACAGCCCATGCATGCCGGTGAAAAGAGAACCCGTGGAACCCCTAAAGGAGCTTCTTCATCCAAACCACCTAAAAGGAGCAAGCGCATAGATCCTGATAGTGCGGAAGAGGTAGCCAAGGAAATGTCAGTTGGCTTTGGACTTGACAAATATTGGTATGATTCTACTTTCTTTCCCCTATTTCATGCTATTTTAGAGAATCAGGGTTGGGAAAAACTCATGTACGATCACTCATGCAACCATATTTACCCAAATTTGATGCGTGAGTTTATTAAAAACTTTTCCATAGAAAACGGTGTCTGCTCCAGTATTGTTAAAGAAATTAAAATTGAATTTAGTAGTCTGATGATTGGCGAGTGGTTTGAAGTTCCTACATTTGGTTTTGACACTTACTATGTTGGATCCAAAATTGTCTTTTCGGGTATTACTGAGAAAACCGCCCTAAAATTTCTTGGTCAGGAGGACAAGAAAAGATTTAGTCACATGTCGTTGTCTCCTTTACACAAATTGCTTTACAACATCGCTCGTAGATTCATTTTGCCCCGCAACTCTAAGCGGAGTGAAGTAAATTTACGCGATGCTACGTTGATTTATTGCATGGCTAACCATATTAAAATAAATTTTCCGTCTTTGATGGTGCTCACTTGTCGAAGTGTGTTGAGAAGGGTCTTATGATTGGTTATGGAGGGTTGTTAACATGTATTTTTAAGAAATTCGGTGTACCGCTTGAGGGTCTTCATTTCCCTATGTCCGCAAACAATCAAATAGGCGCTAAATGCCTTAAAAATTTATATTTAAATGTTAATGAAAAAGGAATTTTAGAGGACCTCATAGATGTTGAGGAGGTTGTGTCTGATGAAGAAGAAATTGAGAATGAAGAGGAGGTTGAGGAAGAAGAAGAAAAGAAAGAAAAGAAAAAGGAGGATCATGGTGCTGTTCCCTCTGCCAGTGCTCAGGAGGCAGAGGAGAATGAGGATAAGAAGGAAGCTCCTTCTGAGGGGGAAGCTTCACAGGAGGAACTTGAGGAGGTTGACTCCAGTTCAAGTGATGAGGAGGTTTCTAAGCCCATTAAGGAGGATTCTAAAATCGCTCCAAGAAAGAGTAGGAGGCTTGCTTCAAAGGTTAAGGTTGGTAAGGATGAAGCTACGTCCAGTCACCCTACCAAACAAACTGACGATGCCCCACCTTCACCTAAACCAGTGTCACCCATACCATCACCACCACCATCACCAATAGCCACTACTCCACCACCATTTACATCACCACCATCACCCACTGGTTTTGATAAAGACTCCTCCCCCTTTCCTCCAACTCCAATTGACCTTATCCTTGGAAAATTTGATTCCTTGCAGTCTCAACTCATTGCATTTCAGAGTGAAGTTCGTGCCCTCTCTATCTACTATTGCTGAGCAACTCACCGACATGGAAACACGTCTTGGTGCGAAGCTTGACACAGTGGAGGTGCAAACAGAATTTGTTGATGAGGAGCCTGCTGCCTGATCCCTCCTGCTTCTGTTTTCATTTAAAAATTTAATGTTTGGTTGGCCCATTTATATGTAATTTCTAAACAATATTTTCTTTTGTTTTGTCTGTACCAAGCTGGGGTACAAAACAATTTATGCTTCGTTTATGCTACTAATTAACCCACTACTTTTTATCTTTTATATATCATCCTTTATTATCCATTCCCATGGTCTATGATGTTTGATTGCGTGCTTTCTTGAATTATGTTTGGCATTTATTTTCTTAGTTTGCTGCTTACTATCTTAATTTGTCTAATGCTTGCCTTAGAGCTGTGTATTGATTCACATCCCTACTTTTTGATTGATGCCAAAAGGGGGAAGAGTAGCAAACAAACTTAAATGAATGCTTGTGAATGCTTATGTTTTTTGCTTAATCTTGATAATTGATTCTTTGTCTTAAGTTCTAAACGTTCTAAGTTCTAAACTGATTATTGATTCTCTATTTTGTTCTAAAACCTAAGACCTTAGATTACTTTTATTTGTTCTATATACTTAAAGGGGAAGAGTAACGATCTGTTAACTTACTGTTTGATATTCTTACGCTTCATTTGAAATGAATTATTTGTCTTATGAAATGATCATCATGGGAGTACTTATGGATAATTTGATTAAATTGGATTAATTGTTGTTTGATATGATTTATTGAATATCACTTTGTTTATCTTTGATTCTCAAAACTCATGATATTTTGAATTACTTAAGTTGTTGTGCGTCTTATTTTATATATTTCTTAGTTAATTTTCTTAATTTTCTTATAGTTATATTTATTTTTATGTTTTGTTTTGTCTTATTTTAGATACTTAAGTCATGTTTAACCACATGATTTTCGAAAAAAAAAAAGAAAAAAGTTTTAAAATTATTTATTAGAGTAATTTGATTTCATGAGAGTTTAGTGAATTATTTGTAACGATTAATTTACTAGATTTAGTTGAATGTGTGTTAATCTCAAGCATGTTCATTATATTTGTTTTACTCTATTTTATTAAGTTTGTTTATAAAGTTTGTCATCATCAAAAAGGGGGAATTTGTTGGCCCATTTAGTTTTGATGATAACTAAACTTTAATAAACAAACATAATTTGTCTTTGAGATTGTTTTGATAGGTCAAATATCCGATCTTTATAAGGGTCGTTGATGGACCATTAAACGTTGAAAAGGGATTACTTATTAACTGTTCCAAGATCAAGTCAGAGTTCGAAAATTGGTCTATCGGAGACAGTGCAGTGTTCCCAGAATCAGCGGTCAGAGGAGGAGTCAACAAAAATAATTAGGAATATAATTTTTAATTTTTATTTTTCTTATTTTTCTTATTTAGTTTTGTTGTACGGATGAATTAGTCTAGGATGCACAAGGAAATCAATTAAGAAATTAATTTAACTAACTCCTAAATTTATTCCTTAAAATTAGGATCTTAAAATAAGTTTTCTTAAATTGTCTGAGCTATTTTTAGCTAAAAGACAAGAAAACTTGGAGTAACTACCAAGCTTTCCTACCACTCTCACGCGTAAACTAGCCCTCAACTCCCACTATCTTTGATCATGGGATTATGGGTAGTTTAGATCTAAAAATCTATATAAATGATTTTTATACAACCGGCACAATTTGGTGATCAACAAAGAGAGAAATATTCATGTAAAATCTTTAGAGTTCTCCTATGGAGATCAAGGGAGAAAAATAATCACTCATATCATTCGAGTGCTCCCTTGGTGATCATTTGAGAGAGATTTATTTTTCCGAAAATGTTGTGCCCAAAAATATTTCGTGAGTTTACAAAATAAAGAGAGGAAATCTTGATTGATTTTAATTGCTAATTAATTTCAAGATTTAATCCTTGTGCTATTCTTGATATGATTCATCCCATTTTAGATAAATCTTGTATGGGTTTATTTGAGAGTTTTTGTTATTTAGACTTGGGTAAGTCTAAAGGGTAGAGAGAAGAGAAACGGTAAGAGGTTACCGTGAGAAGAGTAGAGAAACGGTAAGAGGTTACCGTGAGTAGAAGAGAAACGGTAAGGAGTTACCGAGAGAAGAAAAAGAGTAGAGAGGAGAAGATATTTTATGTAATAGAGGAGTGATTTACATAAAATAATAGAGAAGAGAAATCCCTAGTGGGTCGTGGTTCTTTTCCCACGTTAAATCTTGGTGTTCCTTTTATAGTTTTCTTCATATTGTCTTGAGTATTTTCGTTATTCAAATTCCGCAAGAAAAAGGGCTAAAAATACTCAAAGTGCGAAAGTAACAATTCACCCCCCCCGCTTGTTACAACTTCATTGTCTCTAAGTGTTTCTACAGGATACAATGTTTTAGGGGTAACGAGTAGTACTTGGCGCGTGGTGAAATCACCTTTACATTGTGTTATACTTTGTTAATGTTAATTATGCCTTAATTTTGATATTATAGTTAGTTACTGACGTGTACATGTTTGTTTTGTTTGATATGGCTCTTTCTATGGTGGTCCTGTGATGATACGTTTGATATCTTTGTCTTACGTTGAACAGCAGGGTGATCATAGACGGACCTAGCAGGTGACAACGATCTTTTGCATTGCATTTTGGGGGGAGCGATGAGCGCGTGTACTGGATTGTATAATGGATTTATTTGTGAAATTGATATGTAGTTCGTTCCTCTTAGTCTGTCTATGTTTTAGGGTTTGAGGCTTTTGACCTCTCTTTTGTAGAACTTTATTTCCACTGCAAACCTTTCTAGCTGTATAGTCTTATGTTTCTTTGTTTTGAAAACTCAAGTGTTACATGGGGCCCACAATCCATGGTTTGTAGATAGTTGTGAGAAGACGGTATTGAGACGATCCGCTGTGATATTATTTTGCTAGGCCATTGATGCCTCTACGTTATTATGCGTTATATAT
>JAAKBH010001363.1:20000-21358 GCA_019776075.1 Amaranthus palmeri | reverse complement strand
ACCAAAAGTTTTTGGTTTCTTCGAGTGGAAATTTACAGGTGCCCCAGAAGCCTGTCCTAACAACTCCTTCCTCTTCTCTGTAAAACTACCTTTCTCCTTTTCTTTCTCCTTCCTTAAAATGTTCCCTACCTGAGCTGCACGCTTGTACATCTGCTCTAACGTGCTGTAACGATCACTTTCAATATGTTTTTGAATATCGAACGATAACCCCAGCTCAAAGCGTTGCATTTTCTTTTCTTCAGTGGGTACATCATCAGGACAATATTTGATGTACTCCATGAACTTATGGTAGTATTCATCAACAGTTAAACTACCCATCTCAAATCGGGCAAACTCATTCGACTTATCCTTCCTCACATGCAAAGGATAAAATTTCTCCCGCATAGCTTTCTTAAACATATCCCAATCGAAGAATCCCTCAGCTTGTTCTATTAAGCCCGCCTTACTATTCGCCCACCAATAGTCAGCTTCCCCAGTCAAATAAAAAGCTGCCTGATTAACTTTCAGTTCTTCCGGGCACTCTACGACATCAAAAAGTTTGTCAAACTCTCTTAACCAATGTTCAAGTTCTGATGGTTCTCCCTTACCATCAAAAGGAGATGGTTTATTCTGGCTAATCCTCTTGCTCATCTCAGAAGCCTGTTCAGACAGAGACCTCTCTTGTGGAGCACTAACCCCGGTTAACGCCTTTACTAAGCTCCTTAAGGCTCGGCTAGTTCCATTCTTAGCTAGTCTTTTTCGGGAGAGAGGAGGCATCTTCTGCAACCAAAAGAAAGGTACTAATTACCACGCGTTCTAAGGTCCTAAAGTTTTCAAGGAAAAGGTGTTTGGGATAAATTAACATCATAAGTAAATAATTACACATACACACATTCCATTGTCTACAAGTATATCATAATTCGTTGTGGCTAAAAGAACACTCAAATTTACCATGCATAACTTAATAAACAGAGGAAGAACAAAAAGAGGGCACTTAAATTAACTCAAAATAAAACTTTATTGATACTGTTTATTATGACAACTTACGCAAAGCGTTTTACATTATTCAAAAAAAAAAAGATAACAACTACAAGATAACAAAACAAAAAGTGAAATAAGAATTCAGTACAAAGCATCCATAAAATCAGCAGACTCATTATAATTAGATATGTCGAAATCTTCATCATCCCCGTCGTCTCCGGAATCAGAACTAGAGCTCGAGTATCCTCCTTCGGATTCCCAGTCGCTATCCGTGGGGCTGCTTACTAACATCTCTTCCTCTTCCTCAGGTTCTTCCTCACTTGAAAACTCCCTTTCAGATTCAATCCTAAAGCCATACAAATCATAATGGGATCCCCAATCCTCCCTCTCATCTTCAC
>JAAKBH010001363.1:5000-10000 GCA_019776075.1 Amaranthus palmeri | reverse complement strand
AGTTCATCAGCAACATCTCAAAACCAGCTCAGTTAAGCTTTTACAAGTGAAGCAAACAGCCCAAGCAAACCAGTAAATCAAAACAGCCAGAACAACCTTAAACACACCACCAGAACATCAAACTACAAAATATAAGAACCAAGAAGACATTAGAAAAGGCATAGCAGCCCCTCGAATTGAAAAGAGCAAAGCAAAGGATAGTTATTATCTCATTTATTTAGAAAGATAAACTTGCCTGTTTTGCAAGATGAAAGGCGTGCATTTAGTACAAAAACGGTGGTCACTTAAAAATCAAATGAAGGCTAAATCTGACCTCATAAGTACTTGGAACCAACATTGCTGCAGGCGTAACACGAAATTCAGGTCAAGGTCTTTAAGGGTTATAGTCTCATCAATTTGACCTTCAGGTTTATCGATTGAGCGACCATAGGGAGAGCCTTTTAGGTCAAATCTTTTATGAATACAGTACTCAGAGTGAAACAAGTATCCCACCACAACGATAAACATAATTAAGTGATTCAAAAGCAATAATACCTTAATAATGGAAGATTATGAAGAATAAAACCATAAAATTGATGAAGAACAAAACTGTAAACTTCGAATTTTATAAAGATGCTAACTAAAATTAAGGGAAGATTAAAATGCAATCAAGTAAATCTTTAAAAGAAAGCATGAAAAATCTGAAACTAAAAATCCTAACAAATCTATCGAAAAAATGCATAATATAAATGGTAACCTGCACTTCACTAATCAAATGAAAAACCAAAAATAAAATGCCTAAATTTTTCCAAATTAATAAAATGATGTTGCTTGACTCTAATATGTGTTTACTTCGAAAAAATAAGCCCACTAACTTCCTTTTCAATGATAATGTCTAACTTGATAATTGCCACTAACTTATTGCCTAACCACTAAAATTATCTTAACTTCTAAAAATAGCAATAATTGCATCATCCCACATGTGGGAATTCAAAACTGAGAAGAGCAGAAACGGAAGGCAGCAGCTGCTTCATTATCTCGACCGAATTCATCTGTAGTCTCGGTCGAAATATCATCAGCACATTCTAGACTTTGCTCAAGCATCAAAGTTTCGAACTTTGGAATAAATCAGATTTATATACGAAATTTGAAGATTAAGATACGATTTCAAAAAATAACAACATGATTTTATTAAATGATGATAAGAACAAAGAGAAAGAGTAGTACATAGCTTAAGATACAAAGCTGCAAAGAGAGGAGATGAGGGATTTGGGAGCGTGGGGGAACAAAAACATTTTGCCCATCAACTATCTAATTGTATCATTATATCTGAAGTACTTGCTTGATCATATTGAGATGCTCGATAGTTGTGTCAACGTATGTTGAATGTAATATTGCACATTTGTGCTAGTTGTGCTTTAGATTGCATTTAATTGCTCATCTTAAGTTCATAATCTGAATTTTTAAATTAGTTACATTTTCTTATCTAATATAATACTCCTAGTATTTTATTATATTTAGAATGATTTAAAAGGTGATCAATGTGGCAATTACGTATGCTAGATGATTATGTGGTTGCTTTTGCTCTCTCCTAATGTAATGTAAGAGTCACACGATGGTGTAGTGTGCAGTATGCTGCTTCTGCTAGATGATTACGAAGAATTGATGAAGCACTATTGAAAGATAGGTGCCCCAAGAATCTTTTTCGGTTCACCTGCTTTGTGATGATTACATATGCAAATGAAGTAATGCTTAAAGAAGACCTTAATCATTTACCCGAATATCACTTTTCCTTCTTCTACCTAGCTTAAACTGTGGTGAGACATAATTTACACATCCCTTCATCGTCGAAAGACCCGTTTCTAATATTTTAGGAAACATTAAAAAGATGGAAGATAAGTGTGGTACTAACCGTACTTCCCGACAATGTCGACCTTCTTTGTTTTCTTGGCCTGTAAAGACCAAAATGGAAGTAGCTAATAAAAACAAAGTCTATGATAGGCACAACTTCATAAGTGCATTATATCACCAAAATCACACAATATGCACAATAAACTAATCTTATCAACTACAAAACCGACAAAAAGATTTTCAACTGTAAGAAAATTATATCAAGCTTCAAATTAAGTAGGAATTGCTTGCATTATTTTAACAGTCTTTAATGGAAAACAAAAAAACTTTGAACACTTATCTTATCAGTTATATCAAGATCTTTATCCAAAATGGAGTAGCGAATCAAGGGACTGCGTCATACTACGGTTTACCATGTGACTAAAAAATTGACAATTATAGGGTAGTTTCATGAATCATCATCCAAATACATCTCAAAAATTATAGAAAGTCTAAACAATCAAATCTAATAGTCAAATATTATATAAACAACTTTTGAAACCCTAGATTCAAGTAGGAAACAAAGAATTACCTGCATTTTCTTGTGAACGCTCATGCTCCTTAGAGACCATAATTCTTCTGAAGTTGTTGGTTGACCCTTATTGAATTTCAATTTCGATGAATTTAGCGACAAAAGAAAAATCAACAATTAGGGCAAAAAAAACAGGGAATCTAAAAACTGAGTAAAAGGAGTAAGCTAAATTCCACAAAAAAGGAAGCTAATAATAAAAACAACAATTAAAAAAATGTATGAAGAAAGAAGAATATCATATATCAAAAAGAAGAAGAAGCTAAGAAGAAATCATCATCAGAAGCGAAAACGACACTCAAAAATTAAGAAAAAAAAAAGACTTAATTTCCGCTCAATTTGAACACCCACTTCAAAGCAGCAAAGAATATCAGCAAATTTAAACAGAAATTGGATGGTTTAACAGCAAAAATGAACAGAATTAAGATAAAAATCCAAACCCTAGCGACTGAATTTCATTTTCATTACCTGCTTTTATGTTTCTTTGCTCAAGGATTTCGCAAGCAAAACCTGAAATTAGGGTTGAATTAATGAAAAATGATGTTTATGGAAGAAGGAGGTGAAGCATGGGGATGATTTCGCTCGATCATTTTGCACATTGGGTTGTCTTTGCTGATAGAGCAGTATGGAAAGATGAGGGAGCACCAATGATACTGAATAAAAGTCTGAAATTAGAAAAATGTAATTGTAACAGTAAATTCACGTGATGTATCCTTAGGCATTTTTTTATAGTTTAAGGATATATAGATTTGTATCTTGTGTTTAAACACAAGATACAAATAGTAGTTATTTGTATCCCCTGTTTAAAAACCCGATACAAATAAATTATTTGTATCCCCTATTTTAACACCCGATACAAATAACTGTTATTTGTATCGCGTGTTTAAACATAATATACAAATAATTGTTATTTGTATCCCCTGTTTTAACACGAGATACAAATAACTATTATTTGTATCGCGTGTTTAAACACAAGATACAAATAGTAGTTATTTGTATCTTGTGTTAAAATAAAAGATACAAAAAACAATATTTGTATCTTATATTTCAAAAATAGATACAAATAGGGGGTCACTAATGAGACTTTTTTTACTAGTGCACACGAATACATTGTACCCGAATGAATGAGCAAGGACATCATAGCAAGCACCGTTTGGCGTGAAACGAATATAGGGACATCCTACCGCACCATGCCCCACAAGGAAGCAATGGGGCTCACGGGACGCAACAAGGCAACATCTTAGCCAACACACTAAGTCACGTCCTAGATAGGCACGCAACTTTTCCTTCTAGCATTCCCACAACCTCGACGAATTCCGACCCTACAACCATACCGTTAGCCATTAGGAGCAACCGAAGGCTACAATGAGACGGAACGAGAACTTCGACCCAACTGGCTAGGAAGGGCCCGCATCGAACCGACTCTGGGCCGCCGACGACCGGAAAAAACCGGTGGCCGTGGCCCTTTACTGCATCACGAGGACATGTGAGGGTGTCAACCCTCCTGGCCTCAAGACTGATGCAATTGGGGGTGGCAGTTTACTGCATCACGAGGACATGTGAGGGAGTGACCCCTCCTGGCCTCAAGACTGATGCAATTCCCGCAACCTCGACGAATTCCGACCCTACAACCATACCGTTAGCCATTAGGAGCAACCGAAGGCTACAATGAGACGGAACGAGAACTTCGACCCAACTGGCTAGGAAGGGCCCGCATCGAACCGACTCTGGGCCGCCGACGACCGGAAAAACCGGTGGCCGTGGCCCTTTACTGCATCACGAGGACATGTGAGGGTGTCAACCCTCCTGGCCTCAAGACTGATGCAATTGGGGGTGGCAGTTTACTGCATCACGAGGACATGTGAGGGAGTGACCCCTCCTGGCCTCAAGACTGATGCAATTCCCGCAACCTCGACGAATTCCGACCCTACAACCATACCGTTAGCCATAGGAGCAACCAACCGAAGGACCATGAGACGGAACGAGAACTTCGACCCAACTGGCTAGGAAGGGCCCGCATCGAACCGACTCTGGGCCCCCGACGACCGGAAAAACCGGTGGCCGGTGGTGGCGGGGCCCGGGGGGGTGGGCATTGCGGCATCCACAAGGACATGTGAGGGGGTGACCCCTCCTGGCCTTGTGATGACTGATGCAATAGCCAAGGGGGTGCCACCTTGTCCTTGAGAGGCCTCACAAACCTCTTCCCCCTATAATAGATAATGAGGTTTTTTGCTTGTGACCCTAGTGGACACCCAAAAGCAAGTTAATGCATACTAGTTTTTCCAAGGACCAAAACTCACCTTTATTTGTAACATAATTCCATTTTTATGACTTGAATAGTTAGAACATGTATTTAACTAAATTTACAAACTGAAATTTTGTAAAAAAAAATTTTGTAAATATTTTATTTTGATTTTTTAAGGCCGAAAACGGCAAAAATAATAAAAAATAGTAAAAGGTGTCAAAAAATCATGAAAAATTACATGACACTTTAGAAAAATCATACAAAGACATTGGTAAAGTCAAAAATATTTTTTTCATAAAAAAAAGTATTTTATTTTTTTTTTTCGTGAAATTGGTGAAAAATCGGAAAAAATAGATA
>JAAKBH010001362.1:0-21422 GCA_019776075.1 Amaranthus palmeri | reverse complement strand
TCATCTCTTTCCAAAGAGCAACAATCAACTTGGCTCTGTCAGTTTTCTTCTTATTGAGCTTGGCCATGAGTCTAATCTTAGCCTGAAAGTCAACCTCGTCAAGCCTTTCTCGCAGAAAGCTGAAGATCTGGGTGCGGATGTTTTTTGCATTTTGGCATTCGTAGACAAGATGCTGGACCGATTCATTTGCCCCATTGCAAAGGAACACATTTATCATCAGTGGTGTCTGTCCATTTCTCAATGCGGTCTTTGGTTGCCAGCCTATTCTGAATTGCTAACCAAGTGATGAACTTTGCGCTTGGACTGGCTTTGTTCTTTATCATGATGTTGCCCCATGAAACTCTAGGTGCATCCTCCATCAGTCGATTGTAAACACCACCAATAGAGAAGCTAGGATCGTGAATGAATTGATCCCACCCTCCCAATTTTTCTACAAGATAGCTGTGTTTGATGATCTTCTTGAAAACCCACGAGGCATGAATTGAGACTCGCACATTTCTGATATCTTGGTTGGTTATATAATGGCTGTGCACCCATTTTACCCAGAGGTTGTCTTTTTTCCGAGCTAAGTTCCAAAGATGCTTCAAGAGGGCTGCTTTGTTCCAAGTGTGCATGTCTTTTAGATTTAAACCAGCATTAGAGAGAGGCAGGGTCATCTGGCTCCAAGCCACAGCAGCTTTTCTAGAAATTCCCTCTATACCGGTCCAGATGAAGGATCTGCAGATGCTTTCGACCATTTTAATCAACTTCTTCGGGAGGCAAAAGATTTGAGCCCAAAAGTTCTGAATACCCCCGATAACACTGCGAACTAGCTGAATTCTCCCCGCGTAGGACAAAAGACGAGAGGACCAGTAACCAATCCGACCCACAATTTTATGTACCAGAGGGCGACAATCTCTAGAATTGAGCTTTTTAGAGTAAAGTGGAACCCCCCAGGTAACGAAAAGGGAAATTACCTTCGGCCATCTGGAGGAATTGCAGCAATCTGTTTTTGGTTTGGTTGTCAACACCTGAGAAGTAAGCATTGCTTTTGTTCACATTCGCTTCAAGCCCTGATGCACCGGAGAAGATCTTGAAAGTATTCATACTACTCTGAATGGACATCTTATCAACTCGGCAAAACAAGAGGAGATCATCAGCAAAGAGCAGGTGGGTGATGTTCTCTGTTTTGCATTTGGGGTGGTAGTGGAAGTGCCCATTATTACTCTGATCCTGCATGAGTCTAGACAAATACTCCATAGCAATAGCAAACAGGTACGGGGAGATGGGGTCCCCTTGACGGAGACCTCTTTTGGTTGCAAAAGGCTTGGTGGGTGTACCATTAACCAACACAGAGAAAGACACAGTAGTGACACAATCTTTAATCCAATTAACGAACAGAGGAGGAAAACCCATTTCGGCCATGACTGAAAATAGGAATTTCCAGCTAATCGAGTCATAGGCTTTTCTGAGGTCCATCTTGATCATACACCGTGGGCTGGTTATCGTTACGAGAGTACCCTTTGAATGATCTCAGCTGCTAGAAGAATGTTTGTCTGCCATTTGTCTACCCGGAATAAATCCTGACTGAGCCTGGTCGATCACGTTAACCCATTACTTTCTGAAGCCTCCCTGCAAGGATTTAGAGATGATCGTGTAAATGACATTGCAGCAGGCAATAGGTCTGAAATCTCCAACCCTTGTTCGCATTTGTCACTTTGGGAATAAGAGTGACAGCTGTTATATATATATATATTATATATATATATATATATATATATATATATATATATATATATATATATATATATATATATAGATATATATATATATATATATATATTATATATATATATATATATATATATATATAGATATATATATATATATATATATATATATATATATATATATATATATATATATATATATATATATATATATATATATATATATATATATATATATATATATATATATATATATATATATATATATATATATATATATATATATATATATATATATATATATATATATATATATATATATATATATATATATATATATATATATATAAATGGGATCATATGAGACCCACCCCCTTATGTGAGACCATCTAATAATATGTGGGGACCTTTTACAGCCGTCAGATTTATTCATCCACGGTCTCAATCTTTACTACTTTTCAAAACAAAACTACTTTATGGCATAATACAAAACTACTTTTCAGAGAGTTATTTCTTTGCTACTTCAGGAAGTTAGTAATTAATTTCCCTCTGCTTTCAACACTTTTCTCTGCTTTCAACGATTCTTCTCTGCTCTCTGCTCTCTGCTACACCGATTCTTCATCACTGTCCTCAACGATTCTTCATCACTGTCTTCAACGATTTTATGGCATAATACCAGATTCTACAGTACTTTCTCCTCTTTCAATTTTAATTTCGCTCATTCAAGTTATATACTACTCTTCATCAATTTAATCTTCAACAATTCAAGTTCTACCACTGGATCAATCACAAGTTCTTCAATCTTCATCAATTATTCGTTAATGTGAGTTTATTTTTTATACATTTGTTGTTTTTCAATTAATTTTAGGTTACATTCTGATTTTCGTTTGATTTTTTGGATTATCGTGTTTTTTTTGGGTTCATTTTATGATTTTCGTTAATTTCGCTCATTTTCTGATTTCGCTCTTTCAATTTCCGATTTCTTGATTTGCTGTTCGTGTTTTTTTGGTTCATTTTCTGATTTTCGTTAATTTCGCTCATTTTCTAATTTCGCTATTTCAATTTCTGATTTCTTGATTTGCTGTTCGTGTTTTTTTGGGTTCATTTACTGATTTTCGTTAATTTCGCTCATTTTCTGATTTCGCTCTTTCAATTTCTGATTTCTTGATTTGCTGTTCGTGTTTTCTTGATTTTCTTGATTATTCTTGAAGTTATGCTGATTTGCTGTTTACATTCTTTCAATTTGCTGTTTCAATTTTCTTGATTTGTGAAGTTATGTTTCCATCGACTGATTGTTCGTGTTTTGCTATTTCAATTAATTCTATGGCAATCGTGTTTTGTTTTCTTGATTTTCAATTAATTTTATTTTTGATTAATCTTGCTGTTTTCAATTGAGGTTAGAACAAGGAGTAAGATTGTTGTTTTCATGATTTTCTGTTCTTCAATCTTCAATAATTAGCTCTATGATTTTCTGTTCTTGATTGTACTATATGTGCTTCCCAATATGAAATAGTCAATTGAAGTCTTGTTTAATTCGTATAAGTTTTTGTTGATATTAACTCTATGATTTGTACTTGTGCCAAACTAAGATACAAAGACTTTAAAGGGTGCATTAGATAGCGCACTAGGAGGAACTATTGCAAGTAAAAAAGATCCGAGGGAGTATGATTAGCTGCTTTAGATTTCGTACAACTTTCTTGTGTTTGACATTGATGCAAAGCTTTAAGGCAAAAATAAGATGCAATTAGTAAAATACCTTCAGTATATAATCCACAAGAAGATTTGTGTCTTTGCCATCTAGAGACATTGCCTGCACAACTTAAATAAAATACGTTATTAAACCATTAACAAGGATAAGGTGAAAAAGGCCTCATCAAAAACAAGATACTTAAGAGAAAGCCAATTATGCCTCCATTTAGTTGAAAGAACACTCATTTTAGCTATCATTTTAGCTACCATTTTAGCTACCATTTAGTTGAAAGCCAGTTATGCTCAGTAAATCTTGGGCATTATTAGTTTTAGAGATTTTGTGTTTTATCATAAGCATTGAAGAAGCCATTGACAGTGCTTTAAAGATTGCTCATTTTATTTTTATTGTTCTTGCAATCATTGATTATTGCTTTCTTTTTTGCTAATGTGACTGATATTAGAATAGGATTTATACATTTGTTGTTTTCTTATTGTTCGTGCAATTGTTGTTTTTCGCTAATGTGACTTCTCATTTTGAGCTTTTAATTCTTTGCTCATTTGTTAGTTTCTACCATTGTTTTAATTCTTTGTTCATTTGTCAGTTTTTGTGTGCCTGGTCCATGCCTGGTCAGTTTCTTTGCTCATTTGTCAAATGAGCAAACTATTCAATGCTCATTTGTCAAATATTCTTGCTCATTTGTCAAATGAGCAAAAAATGAGCATCTATGTTACTTAAAGAGCATCTATGTTTGATTGCTCATTAGACAAATGAGCATATATGTTTTTGCTCATTTGACAAATGAGCATCTATGTTACTTAAAGAGCATGTATGTTTGATTGCTCATTTGACAAATGATGTTTTTGCTCATTTGACAAATGAGTATCTATGTTTTTGGTCATTTTTATTAAATTACTAACGAATTAGTTAATTTTTTTAAAATTGTTTTGTATGAGCAGGGAGTCTATTGAAAAGGAGCATGCTGTCGATGTTGGTTCATCAGGTGCAGCTGCCGATGTTGGTTCATCAAGGCCTCCTGGTGATGTTGGTTCATCAAGGCCTCCTAATGATGTTGGTTCAGCAGGGCCTGCTGCTGATGTTGGTTCATCATAGCCTCCTGGTGATGTTGGTTCATTAGAGCCTCCTGGTGATGTTGGTAAGAAGGTTGAAAAAGGATTGAAAGGAAAACAAAAGATTAAGTTGGAGGAGACGAAATCCAGCAATGAAGGGGAACATTTGAAGTCTCATGTTTATGGGACATTACATAGCCGGATGTCCCCTTCATCCATAGTTCAAGTTGTTGAAAAATGTTCAGAAAATCAGTTGAAAGCTATTAGAGCAATAGGATTCGGGTCTATGGAGTTCTTGAAGGTGACTCAACTGCCTTTGCAGTTGGATTTATGGTTGGTTCATCATTTTGATGCTAACACATGCTCTTTAAACATTCCAGATTCCGATCCTTTTTGTATCACTGAAGAGCATGTGCATCAAGTACTTGGGCTGCCAATGGGTGGCATAAAAATTGACAAAAATAATTTTTCGAGAGATAAGAAAGTGATTGTGCAATTTAAGAAGCAATTCAAAAGCAACTCATTCTCTATCAAAATAGGGGAGTTGAAAGAGTTTCTAAAAGAGCATAAATCAGTTGGTCCTATGTTCAAAAGGAACTTTGTAGTGTTATGCGTTTCTACATTGATGGATGGTATACTTTTTATTTTTATTTTGCCTATTTTCATTTATAGTTTGCACTTAGTAGTTGTGTGATATATATAGCAATTATATTATCTAAATTTGTAATAGGATTTTTTTTCATTTAAATTTCCTTTTGCTCATTTTTCTTTTGTTTTGCTCCTTTTTTGTCAGGGAAACAAAATGTGAATATCAATTATGATATTCTCACATTTCTTTCTGATGTTAATAAGATAAAAGACTTGAATTGGTGTAAGTACATACTTGATTCAATTGTGAAGGCCAAGCTTTTCTGGCAAGAACGTCAAACTCGTTCTTTTCCTGGGTCTTTACTATTTCTTATGGTATTACTTTAATTTTTGTTTTTTTTTACTGCATTATTTTTTACTTATTTGTTGATTTTTAATTTACTTTAATTTACTTTTTGTTGTTATTTGTTTAGTTTTAATGTACTAATTTTTCTATCTTACTTGTCTGTAGCTCTTATACGTTGATCAATTTGTCATTGAGGAAGTTAGAGCCAAACGAGAAACTCCAATTCTCAAAGGTTGGACAACCAATATGTTGTCAAGTCGTGAGAAATTGGAAATTTTTAATGGGAGGCTTGTTGGTCCTTGCAGCAAACAACCAAAAATGGTATTTCACTTGTAACACTTACTTAGTTTTTTTATGTCTTTCGCATTGCTTGAAGAATTGAAATGGAGCAAATGTTGCTTTTAGGAAAATGATGCAATGTGGTGCTCTTTGTAGCGCATAGTTGCTCATTTGATAAATGAGCATTTATTTTTTGCTCATTTGACAAATGAGCATTTATGTTTTGCTCATTTATCAAATGAGCAATTATGTTTTGCTCACTTGATACTCTGTGTGATTTGAATGAAAATTACACAATTAGTTTCGCATTGCTTGAAGAATTGGAATGGAGCAAATGTTGCTTTTAGGAAAATAAAAATTACACAATTAGTTTTGCATTGCTCTTTGTAGCGCATAGTTGCTCATTTGATAAATGAGCATTTATTTTTTGCTCATTTGACAAATGAGCATTTATGTTTTGCTCATTTATCAAATGAGCAATTATGTTTTGCTCATTTGATACTCCGTGAGATTTGAATGAAAAAGAGAATGAGCAATATCTTGGTACAATACGTGCACATTGCTGAAAAAGAAAAACAACTGTACATTTCGATTGAAGGCATTGCTGTATTGTGCTTGACATTTCTATTTTGGAGATCACATTCACTCTTATTTTTGTGACACTTAAGAAATAAATAGATTTTTTTTAAAAAAAATCAGCACGTTACTTGTATTTGCTGTCCATCTTCAAAATCTGATTTTCTGATTTTTGTTGTGTGCTCATTGAATTTGTTGCTGTTTTGTTCACATTGGATTTGTTGCTGTTTTGTGTACCAATTGGTGCATATTAGTTGTCTTGTATTGTGCACATTGCTATCATTTAAACAAAATTTTTATAGTGTTTTGTTGATTCTTCTTGTTTGTTTGTTGCACATAAGAATATTAGAATCATCAAAATTTTGATTCATCCAGAAACTGCCGCAACTAAAGATTGATTTTGTGGACTTGTATTGTGCACATTGCTATCATTTGTCACCTCTAAACATAGAATATTGAATTGGAACCGAAGCACAGAGCCTTGGGATGTCAAAAAAATTTTTTTTGCCAATTGAGTTTCTTGGAAATCCTTGTTCAATACATCTTGCTTTATTTTTTTTATTTTTTATTACCATTTTCGTGTATTCATTGCTGCTATACATTGAGTCATAATAGGAACACTTAAGCTAGAAATATTAAGAAATTGTTGTTGACACAGTGGGCTTTCTACCAAGATATTTGTTTGCTATCTAATACACATTTGTATCTTATTTTCTTGTTTTTTTTGTTGCACACATTCATTCTTATTGCACCAAGATATTGATCAATGATCAAATGAGCAATTATGTTGACATAATGAGAAAATTACACAATTAGTTTCAATTTTTTTTGTTTTTGCTTGATTTTAGGAACAATCTGATCCAATTTATACAAAAAATGAAGAGATTGAACAAGATCCGAGGAAGGTATTTATATGATTTATATTAATTTGCTCATTTTTATATGAACTTTACTCATTTTTTGTTTTTTGTTTTTTTATTTCTTAATTTGTGAAGTTGTATTACTTTTGTTTTTATAGAAATGCCTTATGGAGCTTGCAACGGCATCTACGAATCTAGTCTTGGCATACATAGATTTCCATGAAAAACATGTAACTGCTAGCAAGTATTTTCCAAACAATGAGAAGATTCTAAAGCTGAAGGAAGATGCAATGACTATTTGTGATGAGCAAAAGATAAACTCTAAAGCTTTTTCTGAAAAAACTCCTCTCTCATTTAGCCAAGATGAACAGTATTGGCAAGATCCAGCAGTAATTGAAGCTTGGGATATGTTTTCAAAGATGACAGACAATGATACAAGTGGCGTACCCATTGAACCTGAATCAACAACTAATGCTGTGGTTAAAAAAGTTGGAAAGTCAACTATTAGATACAATTTAAGAAGTTCAATTGCCAAAGGAAGTGGAATTCCTTCATTTAGCTTAGGATTATCTTCTCAAGAAATCGATTCTCAGGAGAAGTCCCCTAGCAATTCACCTATTGAAGAACCTGTGGTTGCTCCTGTCAGTGCACACGTTGTTGCTGCTGTTGGCGATGATGCTGATGCTTCGAATGCTCAAGAAGATGCAATTACTCTTAAGAGAAAAGGAGACGCTGAAATTGAGCGTTGTATTCCAAATAAGCGTAAAGTGCAACCATCATTGCGGCTAAGATCTCCTTTTAAGTCTCGAATTATCGACATACATACACCATTAACAGCAGCTCAGAAAGGTGTTATTGATTCATTTTTTCACGAGAAGAAAAATCGTTTGTAAGTATTGAAATTTGGACAATTGACTTTATTTTTCTTTCTTATAACAAGTCTAGTTTTATATTCTCGCTTTACATGTCTATGATTGAAATTATTTTAACTTCCCTTTATCTTTATATGAAGTGATGCAGGGTTTTTATGCGAGGGTGAGCCTAATAGGGAAATAAATCTCTTTCAACTTGAAATGCTTAAAAGTCAGAGCAAAATTCATGGTGATGTCATCAATGCATGGTCTACTGTTCTGAATTTTAATGAACAATATAGAGATATGAAGTCTCGTGGACGTTTCTTTTTCGGTCTTAATGCAGTTGTAAGATCAACTAGTTCATTTTATCTTGTTTTAGTTTGCTCATTTCATATAATTTTTTTATATTTGAATGTAGGTGTTGTATTGTAATTGCAAAAACAGTTTTTAGTTCTTTGCTCATTTGTCAAATGAGCAAACTATTCAATGCTCATTTGTCAAATATTCTTGCTCATTTGTCAAATGAGCAAAAATTAAATATTGTACTAATTAAATGTTTTGCTCATTTGAGAAGTCATATTAACATAAAATCATCTTATATGACTTCTCAAATGAGCAAAACATTTAAAATACAGATTTATAAGAAATTTGCCTATTCACTATATCAAATGAGCAAAACATTCAATTTGAAAAGTGATCGTGCTCATTTGACTTCTCTCATTTCATATTCACTTTGCTCATTTGTTATTTACTTTTTTCATTTATATTCATATTATTTATGTATTATTCTTTATGTACTTTTTTAGGATTGCCTTTTTCAATATGAAAGTGATCGTGCTCAAGAAAGGAACAAAATGTTTTGTGAAGTTGTGGACTTGGAATTCAGCAAAACGATCATCCCAAAGAAAGATATTGAGCTTTTCTTTTTTCCAGTATTTGAAAATGATCATTATTATATGATATGTTTTAACACCACCACAGACTGTGGTACCATCGAGGTTATTGATTATATTGAAGGTGCTGAAGAAAATAAGAAATTGCTTAAAAATCTGGTATGTCATCTGCCACTTCTTCTTCATCATCAATATGCTCATTGATGCCTGTCATATTATTACCTGATTCCTTATTTGTTCCACCTGTTTTTGTTCTTATTTTAACTTATTTGTTCATTTTCAGAAAAGTGCATTTTCAAATTTCATAAATGGTGAAGGAAGTACACAAAGTGTTGTTTGGTCAAAACAGATCAAGTCTATGGAGTTTGTTCTGGTTGATTTACCTTGGAAGTCTTTAGATGATCATCATTTGCATTGCGGTGTTGCAATGATGAGGCATATGGAAACATATATGGGTTCGCAAAAGTGGAATTCAGGTTTAAAGAAAAATAATGTAAGTCTTTCACATTTCATGCTTTTTGTTGCAACTTATAGTCTTTCACATTTAAAGAAAAATAATGTATTGTGATTTTATAAAATAGCATATTTGCCTACTGAAATAATTCAATGCTATAGTTATATTTGTCTACAAAAACCATACAATTGATATAGTTATATTTGCCTACAAAAACCATACAATAGCATATTTGCCTAGTAAAATAATTCAATGCTCATTTGGAAAATGAGCAAATAATTGCATGCTCATTTGTAAAATGAGCTTATAACTCAATGCAAATTTGTGAAATAAGCAAATAATTGAATGCTCATTTGTAAAATGAGCTTATATTTGCCTACAAAAACCATACAATTGTTTGTTTTTTTGTTATATGAGCAAATAATTGAATGCTCATTTTTGAAGTGAGCAAATAAGTCAATGCTCATTTGTGAAATAACAAATAATGTATTGTGATAGCGATTTTTATAATTTGCTTCATCTGGATTGAGAAATTTGCACTTTTTAGTTTAAAATTTGTGAGCAACTTTTTGATATACATTCATGAAGCCCTTACTTACCCTATACTTACTTTGAGTTATTGATTCATTTCTCTTTGCAGGACGTAATCATTGAAAAACTTCGTTTGAAGTATACCCTCTCAATTAATTTCAAGTGAAGCAAATATTGTTAAACCTGTTAAACAAGTTGTCCAAAAGAATAAAAAGGTGAGGAAGCAAATGATTCTGAATGAAGCTAGGGGCAACCATCCAAGAGCAATTAACGAAAAGAATTGAAGACTGAAGTTGATCAATTATTCTTAGGATTTTTATAGTTTTTGTGTAGAACAATATAAGTGTTAGTTTTATGATGTTCTTAATAGGACAAATGTTATAAATGTTCTCAGTTGATCAAATGTTTTTATGATGTTGTTAGGATTTTCTAAGTATAATATTTGCTATGTCAATGTATTGGATATCATTTTCTATCATATTAAGTAAGTTGATGGTCATTTTTTTGCTAATTAACTATTTGCTCATTCGACAAATAAGCAACTAAATATTTGCTCATTTGACAAATGAGCAACTAAGTATTTGCTCATTTTTTAAATGAGCAAAAAATTAATTGTTATTTGGTAAATGAGCAACTAAGTATTTGCTCATTTTTTTAAATGAGCAATTATATGAAGTATTTGTTTATTTGCCAAATGGTGTTGATTTAATGTATTATTAAAAATCATACTGTTTCGGTTAAGAAACGGTCGAATTTGTAAAAGGGGAAGTTTAAGGGAAGTACCTTCAATTGTAGGGAAGTATGAGGATCTGACCTTCGCGCGTGGTGTTCCTGCAACCACAAGGAAAGCTAACCCGGGGGCCTATGTCCCGGAAGGGCTCTCCGATGCTTAAGTCAGACTCAGGAGTAGGTAGGAATGCAATAAGTGTTTAGAGTAAGATTGCGTAACCTGATCATTGGAGACGATTCTTCCTTTTAAAGGGGAACGTCCATGGAAGTTACTCTGCGCCAGCGGTTATTTCTGTGTCGATAACTGCTGCGGTTTTCAGAAGTGTAAGGGACATAGTGGGAGGCGGTTGTCCGGGACATAGGGAAGTTAAGTACAGAAACGTCCTTGACCGGTTAACTGTTACTTCAGTTACGGTCTTCATGCATAATCAGATTTAATGATGCTGACTTTGTCTGTCATACTTTGACCTTTGACTTGTTGACCAAGGGTATTCTGGGCCTTTTACGTAATTGGGATTTATGATCCCCAACATTAGCCCCACACATATAGGGTAAGGAAATGGCCTTGGCCTTTATGCGGAAAACCGTTGAAACGTTGCATGATTAATCTGTTTTGCTTTACTATACACCTTTTCTTCGATAAATTGCTGCCCTAGATTTTTATCTTGAATTCCGCAAGTTAAGTCCGGATTCTATGAAGATTCGGCTATTCCAATTTTGCTTCCCTAAGCATTTTTGATAAAAACTCTATGGAGTTATAAGGAGGGGGTCCGAATATCTCATTATTCGGCCCTTTGGAGAGAAGACTTTAAGCCCACCATTTTTTAGACTTGTATATGAGGGTCCAAATATAGCCTGATTTCGGCCTTTTCTAAAATCACATGCACAAAGCTTCATGAAGTCAAAAATCAAGGGGTCCGAAATAGGTGTTATTCGGCCCATATAAGTGATTTTGATGGAGTATTGTTTGGCCCATGTAAGAATATTAGTGGACTTAGATTTTTTCAATATCACGAGCACAAACTCTTGAGAATAGTAAGGAAGGTGTCCGAATGCTATATGTTTCGGCCCCTAAAGCAACCGTCTCTTGGGCTTTTCAACCTCAACATTTTAGATTTTGACTAGGGGGTCCGAATAATCATAAAGTCGGCCACAGGTATTGGTTATTAAGGGGTCCGAAACACAATAGTTTCGGCCCTGTAGAACACTTAGAAGATTTTCAAAATCCAAACATTGTAATACAAATGAGGGGTCCGAAACATGTACGTTTAGGCCCTAAGTAAAATACTTAGAATATTTTCAAAATCCAAGCATTGGAATGCATATAAGGGGTCCGAAACATGTACGTTTAGGCCCTAAGTAAAATACTTAGAATATTTCCAAAATCTAAGCATTGGAATGAATATAATCCATGTTTCGACCCATATTAGATAAATATTCAAGATTCGGCTTCATGACGAAGGGGTCCGAATTAGGCAAAATTCGGCCCTTGTATGATTCGGCCTCCATGTTTCGGCACTAAAAATGTACTCAGAAGTATAATTCGCCCGCCATGTTTCGGCCCTAATTTTATACTTAAAAGATTTTCGGCTTCTTCTCTTAGAATGAATATAGGGGTCCGAAACATCAATGTTTCGGCCCTAATAATGTACTTAGAAGATTTTCATGACCCAGGCCTTAGAATATTTCGGCTCTAATACCCAAGCATTGGAATGTTTTGGACTAATGAATAAAGGTGGCCTAATAAATAAAAGTGGCCTAATAAATAAAAGTGGCCTATTAGATGTTTCGGCCCATGTAAGGAGATTAATGAAACTTCTCAAATCCAAGATTTCATGATATCTTAAAAAGGGGTCCGAAACACCTCTAATTCGGCCCTGGAAGAAAATTTTCAAGAATTTGTCCATAACCTTAGGTTGTAAAAAGGGGTCCGAATTGAATTTAACTCGGCCCTAAGAAGTATATTTAGATATACTTGTAATGTTTAGCCCCAAAAACATTTTATTTGGGGAAGAAGGGGGTCCGAATTGCATATAATTCGGCCCAAGAAGTATAATTTGATATACTTGCGACATTTAGCCCCAAAAACACCTTATTTGGGGAAATGGGGGTCCGAATTGCATCTAATTCGGCCCTAGAAGTATAATTTGATATACTTGCGACTTTTAGCCCCAAAAATACTTTATTTGGGGAAGCATGGGGGTCCGAATTGCATCTACTTCGGCCCTAGAAGTATAATTTGATATACTTGCGACATTTAGCCCCAAAAACACCTTATTTGGGGAAATGGGGGTCCGAATTGCATCTAATTCGGCCCTAGAAGTATAATTTGATATACTTGCGACATTTAGCCCCAAAAACACTTTATTTGGGGAAGAAAGGGGGTCCGAATTGTATTTAATTCGGCCCTAGAAGTATACTTAGGTATACTTAATAGCTTGACCCCAAAATACATTTTTTGGGGAAGAGAGAAGGGGGTCCGAATAGAGCATAATTCGGCCCTTATGTGTACATAGGTACACTTAGATGATTTAGCCCCAAAATCAACTTATTTTGGGGGGGTCCGACTCATAGGAGTCTCTGACTTTAAAAACAAGATATAATAACTTGGCTTGATAGAACATAGGTTCATATTAAGCTCACTAGAGGGGTCAGACTCATAGGAGTCTTTGACCTCAAAACAACAAATAATAACTTAGCTCAAAAGAACATAGGTTCATATTAAGCTCACCAGGGGGGTCAGACTCATTGGAGTCTCTAACCTCAAGACAACAAATAATAACTTAGCTCAATGGAACATAGGTTCATATTATAAAGCCAACATCAAAGTCTATCAGTAACAATATAACAGTAAACGGTGTTCGACTAAATAGTTCAAAAGTAGAAGATAACGGGAATCAGGAAATAGTTCAGAAAATAACTTGCAAATTTTTGCCCTCAACTTGCTTTTTGTCACCGTCACGGTTGAGGAAACAGTCTAACTTCCCTTCTTCTGCATATTTGTGTAAAATTTTCTTCAGTTCACGGCAGTTGGGAAGGGTATGGCCGTGTTCCTTGTGATATTCACACCACAAATCCATGTTTCTGCGGAATTTGGGTGTGAGAATGGCAGCAGGGGCAGGCAACTGGTCCCGGATGGCGTAAAAAATGTCTTTTCTATTGCGGTTAAACCTGGCCTCAAAACCATCATCATTGATGTCTCTGGGAGGATACTTCCGGTCTCGATCAGGCCTACCGGATCCTCTTTTGGAGTTTTGGTCATCATGCCTTGATTTGTCTCGAACGTCTGCCATTTTATCATTCTTTCTTTTTCTGGACGTTGGATCCAGTTGTTGGCAGATGTCCGATGCGGTGACAAACCTTCGTGCTTGTCTCATTGCCTCAGCATAGGACTTTACTTGGTTTTCCAGGAGTTGGAACTTCAATTTATGGGTTCTCATGCCGTTGATCAGAGCCGAAACAACAATCGACTCTTCCAAGTCAGTAACCGCCAGTACTCCGTCATGGAATCGCTGCAAGTAGGCGGATAGAGACTCTCCATCCTGTTGTGTGATGCTTAACAGATGGAAGTTGGATTTTTCTTGTCTTTTTGACGCTGTGAAGTGACTGAGGAACTTGGCCTCGAGTTCAGAGAAACTATGTATGCTTCCGTTAGGAAGCGATGTAAACCGTGTCAGGGCTAGGCCTGTGAGAGTGATCGGAAAGAACTTGCATAGGAGAGAAGGGTCCGTTGTATATAGAACCATGACGTTCTTGTAGGCAATCATGTGTTCTTCAGGACATTGACTACCAGAGAATGGAGGTATGGTGGGCACCGTTATCTTAGAAGGATTGGGTGTGGCTAGAATGTCCGCTGATAAGGGAGAGTTCAGTAACATAGGCGCTTCCCTCTCGCGAGGGTTAGCAGAGGATTCTGCCACATAGTCTGTAACCGCCCGATCCTGAAAATTTCTGGATCTTTGTCGTCTTCTCCCATCTATGAAGCTTTGAACATTACTGCTTCTTTCTCTCCGGCGACTGTCGAGGTGAGTCCTCAAATCGCTCGTATGTCTTCTGGAGGAGATACAGTGAGAGTTATCTCTTTTGGAAGGAATCGGTTGTGAAGTTTTTGCCCGGGAATGGGCTGGATTCTCATCGACCTCCTGTCGAACTTGTTCGGAAGGAGCCTTGTTCTGTTCTGCAACCAGTGCTCGCAAATCCTGGATTTGTTGTGTCATTGTCGCCAAAGTGGCATTAATGTCTGGATTGTTCAGGGCCGCAGAGGGCGGTTGGGTAGCCACATTGCGCAACTGTTCAGCAAAGGTTCGGGACAGGTTGTTGGCAAGAGCGTCAAGATCCTGCCTTGTAACTGGTCGATTTTCACGTTGTGAAGTGGAAGTGTCAGTGCTGCGGGCAGCAGACGCTTCTTTGGTATTTGTTCTTCTTGGTGCCATGTCTTAGACTTTGGGTGGAGTTTCTGGTGTTTTGAAGGATAATACTTCTGTCGTCCCCACAGACGGCGCCAAACTGTTTCGGTTAAGAAACGGTCGAATTTGTAAAAGGGGAAGTTTAAGGGAAGTACCTTCAATTGTAGGGAAGTATGAGGATCTGACCTTCGCGCGCGGTGTTCCTGCAACCACAAGGAAAGCTAACCCGGGGGCCTATGTCCCGGAAGGGCTCTCCGATGCTTAAGTCAGACTCAGGAATAGGTAGGAATGCAATAAGTGTTTAGAGTAAGATTGCGTAACCTGATCATTGGAGACGATTCTTCCTTTTAAAGGGGAACGTCCATGGAAGTTACTCTGCGCCAGCGGTTATTTCTGTGTCGATAACTGCTGCGGTTTTCAGAAGTGTAAGGGACATAGTGGGAGGCGGTTGTCCGGGACATAGGGAAGTTAAGTACAGAAACGTCCTTGACCGGTTAACTGTTACTTCAGTTACGGTCTTCATGCATAATCAGATTTAATGATGCTGACTTTGTCTGTCATACTTTGACCTTTGACTTGTTGACCAAGGGTATTCTGGGCCTTTTACGTAGTTGGGATTTATGATCCCCAACACATACAATAGCATATTTGCCTACTAAAAATAATTCAAGGCTCATTTGGTAAATAAGTTGTTGGTCATTTGTTTGCCAATTAACTATTTGCTCATTCGACAAATAAGCAACTAACTATTTGCCTACTATCATATTAAGTAAGTTGTTGGTCATTTGTTTGCTAATTAAGTATTTGCTCATTCGACAAATAAGCAACTAACTATTTGCTCATTTGACAAATGAGCAAAAAATTAATTGTTATTTGTTAAATGAGCAACTAAGTATTTGCTCATTTTTTTAAATGAGCAACTATATATTTGTTTATTTGATAAATGGTGTTGATTTAACGTATTATTAAAAGGAATGTTTACTCAAAAGCTAAAGGAAGATTCAATGACACGCACACACATACACAGGTACACACACACAGGCACACAGACACAAGCATACATACAACCTGTAATAGAATTTGAAATTAGAATCTGGAATCAAAATTGTGTAATGTGTGGGTAGGTTTGTCTTTGTAGGACATAATTATGGAAAAACTTCGTTTGAAATATACCCTCTCAATTATTTCAAGAATTATTACAAGTGAAGCAAATTTTTTTAAACCTGTTAAACAAGTTGTCCAAAAGAAAAAAAAGCCTAAGGAAGCAAGTGATTCTGAGTAAAGTTAGGGGCAACAATCCAAGAGCAATTAACGGAGAGAATTGAAGATTGAAGTTGATTAATTATTCTCAGGATTTTTATAGTTTTTTAATAGAACAATATAAGTGTTAGTTTTATGATGTTTTTAATAGGACAAATGTGATAAATGTTCTTAGTTGATCAAATGTTTTTATGATGTTGCTAGGATTTTCTAAGTATAACTTTTGCTATGTCAATGTAATGGATATCCTATTCTATCATATTAAGTAAGTTGTTGGTCATTTGTTGAATTGCTAATTAACTTTTCGCTTATTCGACAAATAAGCAACTAACTATTTGCTCATTTGACAAATGAGCAACTACGTAATTGCTCATTTTTTAAATGAGCAAAAACTTAATTGTAATTTGTTGAATGAGCAACTAAGTATTTGCTTATTTTCAATCATACATATTTGCCAAACAATATATATTTGTTTATATGCCAAATGGTGTTGATTTGATTTATTATTAAAAGGAATGTTTACTCATTTGACAAATGAGCATTAATTATTTGCTCATTTCAAAAAAATTTAAAACACAAACTGCTAAGTCTTGATTTGTAATCATACAATTCGGTTCATTTCCACCCATTGCCTTGAGAAATGATCTGAACAACCACTCAAATGACACTTTATCAACAAAATTAAAAACACAAAATGATTTAATGTTTCATTATACTTTGTTTGGACAATTTCTAGTATCATGATGACTCAATTCACCACAACCCCTACATAATCTCTTCTTTTTCTGGTTTTGTTCAGTAGCCTTTTCTTTTTCTCCCTTTAGCCTTTTTGCACTTCTACCTCTTGTTTCAACATTTGGCACATCAATCCCAGCACTTTTCTCTTTTGAAGTCTCTACATTTGATACATGAACTCCAGTCCCTTTATTCTTTGAAATTTTTGGAGGTTTGATAATTACTTCAGTTGGCACACTAGCTCCAATCAATAACTCTATGTCTTGTCCTTTGTTGTTTGCACTTCCTATTGTTTCATTATTCGTCGCAAATCTCTTAGCTTCCAAATCCTTTCTTATTCCTTGAAGATTCATTAAAAGATCTTGAATACCTTCATCATTGCTTTCTGCCAAACTTACACAAGTGTGTATCTCTGACCATAAATCATTTAACAATTTTTTCTTGTCAATCAAATTAGCACATTGCTCCAACAGGTTTCCCCCCAAGTCAAAAATTGGTTTTTTCAGTGCCATAGTAGTCCATCTATGTATCATATACTGCTGAGGAATGGTTTCAAACCTTTTTGCTTTCCAAACCCAAATCATATGTCTACATGGAATTCCTTGTCTATAAAATAGCTTGCAAGAACATGTGGTGTCATAGTTAGTTGTATTAAACACAACATCAAATGTTCTAATCCGATTTCCTTCACTTATTTTTGCAACTTCCAATCCATTTTCCTTCTTCAATTCATCAACACCACAAGAAAAACAAGCAATTTCAACCTCATTTTGAAATTCATAAAAGACAGAGTTAGTATATAAATGTGAGGCATGCTTTTCTATCCCTAGTGGTGTTTTGCACTCAGGATATTTGTGCTTTGAATCATTATCATTTTGACCTTGAGTGTGTCTTTGGGCATCAATAGCAGCTTCATACCTCAAGTAAAACTCGACAAGTGACACATGTGGATTGATAAAGGAGCAGAAAAAGTTGTTTTCGCTTTCAGATCTTGATGTTGTACGCATTATTCCTCCAAGGAATACATCTCTGAAATACGCCGGAATCCACTTGCTCCTAATTGAGTACATATAACCTAACCACTCATGTTCTTCCAAATGGTATTCAATCATCACATTGTTCCACATTTCTTCAAACTCAGCAGGTTCAATTTCAAGATGCCAAACACAAGCACATAGCTTTTTTAGGAAACCAGTTTCTTCTTGCATGATTGATTTCTCCACCTTATCCGGTAACTTTTTCATTATGTGCCACATACAAAAGCGATGTTTAGTCTTGTTAAACACATTTTTAACAGCAATTTTCATTGCTGGATCTTGATCTGTAATTATACAATTCGGTACATTTCCACCCATTGCCTTGAGAAAAGATCTGAACAACCACTCAAATGATAATATATCTTCCTTTGCTATGAAACTAGCAGCAAAAGTAATGCAGCTCTTATGATGGTCAACCCCTATAAATGGAGTAAACACCATGTTGTACCTGTTTACACATACAAATTAAATTTTAAATGATCAAATAACTACACATACGTAATTGATTGATTGCTCATTTGTCAAATAATTCAATCCTCATTTGGAAAATGAGCAAATAATTGATTGCTCATTTGTCAATGCTAATCTGTGAAATATGCAAACAATTGTTTGCTTTTTTGTCAAATGAGCAAATAATTGAATGTTCATTTCTGAAATGAGCAAAATAATTGAATGCTCATTTCTGAAATGAGCAAATAAGTGAATGCCCATTTGTGAAATAAGCAAACAATTATACTAAGTTCATTTAAAACAAAGTTATTAAGTTAAGCTATAGTTATAACATCAAAATGAGCAATCACATACAAATTAAATTTTAAATGATCAAATAACTACACATATGTAATTGATTGATTGCTCATTTGTCAAATAATTCAATCCTCATTTGGAAAATGAGCAAATAATTGATTGCTCATTTGTCAAATGAGCTTATAACTCAATGCTAATCTGTGAAATAAGCAAACAATTATTTGCTTTTTTGTCAAATGAGCAAATAATTGAATGTTCATTTTTGAAATGAGCAAAATAATTGAATGCTCATTTCTGAAATGAGCAAATAAGTGAATGCCCATTTGTGAAATAAGCAAACAATTATACTAAGTTCATTTAAAACAAAGTTATTAAGTTAAGCTATAGTTATAACATCAAAATGAATTGTGATTTTTATGAATTACCTATTGGTTTGGTATGTGGTATCAAAGGATACCATATCACCAAATAGAGCGTAACTCTTTTTACAAAGGGGATCAGCCCATAATGCTCTACAAAGGCAATAATCTTCATCCATCTCAAAATCAAAGACAAAAGCGCTCCACATTAGCTTTTTGTTGGTAAAGTTATCCACGAACATTTGAGCATCACTTCCTTGAATGTATGCTTTCAAAATCTCTATGAAAGTTATTGAAATCTTGCTTAGATGCACCGATGTTATCATATCCTCCAACAATTTCCTTCATCATTCGAAAAGTTGTAACTGGACCAATATTCACCTATTTAAAGAACAAAAAAGTTTGTCAAATGAGCAAATAATTTAATACTCATTTTTCAAATAAACAAACAACTAAAAGCTTATTTTTCAAATGTGCATACTACTTTTATTAGAACATGTAGAGAATTCATGAAACATAAGAGACTTTGAATTCGTACCTTAGAATTATTCACAATTATTTTTTTGTGCAAAATATTCATTTTTCTTCCTTCTTTTTGGAAGAGATTGCAACTAGAGGTATAAAGTGGATGAGTATGTCCCTCATGAAATTGTGATACTATGAATTTGTTATCATCACAATGCTTTAAAATAATATGTGCCTTGCACCCAACACGAGTAACGAGTCTCTTCCTTTTGATCGAAGTTTTTTCTTCATTGCTTTCTCCTTCTTTGCTATTTAAATCTTTTTTAACAATAGGCTTTCTTTTCTCTTTGTTTCTTTATTGCATAAGATATACTGTGCTTTCAATTCATTGCTTCTTCTTTGCCTTTTAGTTGTAGATTTTCTTGTGTTGAATCCAGCAGCAAATGCGTATCTTTTATAAAATGCAAGGCCCTGTTCAAGATTATTAAACTTCATCCCTATAGCTGGTTTCAACTCATTGGAGCATATTGGAAGCCATTCTTTTGTTCCTCCAGGAGTAAGCAAATGTGCTACTTTAGGAGAAACTACTATTGTAGGAGTAGTTGTCGCAATTGTGGTGGTACTAGAATGACTGTGAAGTTCTTCATTGTTGCTCATCATTTCTGAAATCAGATTAAGAAATAAGAATATGGATGAAAAGAAAATGTACTAATTTGACCCAAAGGACTATGTTACGATAGAGACATAGGCTAATAAATTATCTAATGAACAATTGGCAAATAAGCAATCAATATTTTGCTCATTTGTCAAATGAGCAAATACTTAGTTGCTAATTTAACAAATGAGCAAAAACTTAGATGCTCTTTTATAAAGTGAGCAAATAATTAGTTAATCATTTGGAAAATAAGCAAACACTTTTTTATGAGCAATAAACTTAGATGCTCTTTGATCATTTTGGAAATGAGCAATCACTTTTTTGCTCATTAGCAAATGAGCAAATGGTGAGTTGCTCATTTGTCAAATAAGCAAATACTTAGTAAAGAATTAAAACAGCAATTAAAATTAAGTTTTTGCTCATACTTACTTGAGCAAATGTTTTTATGATGTTGCTAGGATTTTCTAAGTATAACTTTTGCTCATACTTACTTGAGCAAATGTTCTTAGTTGATCTAATGTTTTTATGATGTTGCTAGGATTTTCTAAGTATAACTTTTGCTATGTCAATGTAATGGATATCCTTTTCTATCATATTAAGTAAGTTGTTTGTCATTTGTTGAATTGCTAATTAGCTTTTCGCTCATTCGACAAATAAGCAACTAACTATTTGCTCATGTGATAAATGAGCAACTATGTAATTGCTCATTTTTAAATGAGCAAAAACTTAATTGTAATTTGTTGAATGAGCAATTATAAATCATATTCTAATATCAGTCACATTAGCAAAAAAAAATCAATAATCAATAATTGCAAGAACAGTAAAAATAAAATGAGCAGTCACATTAGATACTCATTTGTCAATAATGTCAAATTGAACACAAATTAAGCCAAAAAAACCGAACACGAATTGAAAAATTTAATACAAGAAAATCGAACACATATCAAAACATAAGTGAATTCAAAAATAAACATGAACATGGAACTCAAGTTATTAGTCTAATTAATCATTTTAATTAAGTTTTGCTCATGATAAATTTTCTATATTACTACACATATTTAGATATGCTCATTTTCAATTTTTTGTTCATTTTAGATAATTTCTTAAGTTCAAATCATTAAGAACATTCAATTGGTAAAAATAAGAACATAACAAGAGCATTCATTTGCAAATTTCACGACA
>JAAKBH010001361.1:0-21487 GCA_019776075.1 Amaranthus palmeri | reverse complement strand
AAAATTGATCAATTTAGTCATAATTTAGAAATATTTTATTCACATATAAGAAGTTATATTCTCATATTATATATTATATAAGTGCATACGGCATACTTTATCACAAATTCTTGTGAGAGACGAGGACCAGTCAATTATGTATTTTTTAAAAATTTATAAGTACACATTAAGAATGATTTAAGCATTTAAAGTAGACATTAAAGATACGGTAAGTGAGCATAAAAGATAGTGTAAGTAGGCGTTAAGAATATGGTACGTAGGCATTAATTTTCAATGAACTAGGCTTGAGATACGTTTCTCAAAGAGATGGTCTTTCAAGAGATTAGCTGATACTCTATACCTTTAGGTTAAAAATAATGTCTTTAAAAATTTAAAATTGATCATTTACTACTTTAAGATTATTATTGATCCCTTTAATTCAGGTGATAATGGAAAAAATTTAAGATATAATTGATCATTATACAAGGGAATTGATGACTTTATACAATTTAAATTGGTCACTTTAACGTTGTAATTGATCATTTTTAAACTTGTTTAATTATCAAATCAAAATTGTCCATTCTAACGTCATAATTGTGATGGGACAAATAAATGCTGAATACCATTACTAACAAACAGGATCGATTATGTTGAATTAGAAGAACAAACTGAAAAGAAAAGATTGAAGAATACCTTATTACATAGCACGGTAGATAATCTTAAAAATGAGAGAGTATGGATCTTCTAGATTAACACGTATTCCCTAGAGTGATGAGCCTTAATATTATCACTCTTAATTCTCTCTGATAATGGGATGTCAGGAGAAAAGGAATATGTATAACCTAGGGACCATAACTACTATATATATAATAACTTGTGACTGGTATTCAGCCCATCATAGAACCCAGTCTTAAAATGAGTCTCTACATATTTAAGGCCTACAACTTATTGATACATTTAAGCCCAAACCTTTAAACTTTAGTTAGATCACTTTAAATAGGGCATAAAAACAGTCTTTATTAATTATAATGACATAAATATTTACATATAAGCCCAACGTTGGACTTTGGTCCAACAAATTGATCATTTTATATATAACTTATTACTTTAAGGTCTAAATTGATCATTTTAAATAATTATTATTGATCAAGATAATACTTTAAGTTGAAATCGATAACTTTAAGATTAACTTGGATTTAAATCAACCCGTATGTGTTTAGTCTCACTATGAGACAATCTTTTCTGATAGTTTGTGAAACGACTCTTAGGACCACTCAAAGTATATAAAGAATCAAGTATAATTTGCAAAACTTCAAAAGCATTTGTACATGTTTCTATACTTACTTCGTTCCATAATATTTGCTACTGAGTGTGATATCTTGTATGTGAAAATGTCATTACCTGTGGCTGTAACAAGTATTATGAAATGGAGATGTATGAATTTAACTTTGAACTTCCATCTTAGCAAATGTCATCATCTTGGCATACAATCAATCAATTCTAAGAATACCAACATCGTATTAATATAGCTAAGGGACTAAAATCTTACAACAATATTTTCTTGATTATTTGGGTTGAACTTTGACAATACGTTGTAAAAACTATGATTTGTATTTTGGAATAAGCACTATATAAAGTAGCAATGTGAAAGAAAAAGTGTGTTTGTATAAGAAGAAATTTAAAAATTATGAAAGTAGGTTTGCACGATTCTAAGATTATAAAGATGTAAAGCAGAATGAAGAAATTTATAAAAGCAAGAGTATGAGTTCTAAAAAGTGTGTAAGCAAAAACTACCTTAATGACTCTATTTATAAACTTAAAACAATATTAATGAAGTATCACATCCCTTCATACATCTCCCTAAGAATATTTACTTAACCATCTTAATTGTTCCTCTTATACTACTTTGCATAACCGTCTAAATCGTTCCTCATGCAATATTTTGCATAATCTCCTTTAACGTTCCTCTTTGAATAGTTATTACTAACTCGAAAATTTTGGCTTATAATACTCTAGATATTCAATATTTCTCCCCATTTAGACTATAATTTCAGTTAAATCTCTATACAATCAAAAATTAAACTCCATTGTACATTAATGCTCAATGTCCCACTTGATTAAATTGGCCCCATGTACAACTCACAAATGGAAATATGTATTTCAATGATGTAACTTTGTATTGAGTCAAATAAAATATATTTTTCCGCTCTGAGATAAATACATACAAAATCTTTTCACTTATTTTTTTTACTCCACTTTTTAAAGCAAGTGTTTATATCGAAAATAAGTTCACCAAAGTCAATATGTCTATCTTGACTTCTTGACGTGGTTATGTCTCCTATATGTAAATTTTTGTCCTTGTGATTCAACGCATATAACTAGAGTGATAAGTGCAATTATTTGCACTAATCGCTTACATTCTTATGCTCCATTGCGGTGTTTAGAGGCGGTTTAGGGTCTTTTCGTGTGGTTTCACTCCATTTCGGTATTTCATGTCCAATTTGTAGCCAAATGTGTGAATTATGGTATTTGTGTTTTTGTGGGTTTTCAGTGCTAATCGTGTCTACAGGGTTCAAAGATCGAGTCAAGCTATCAATCAAACCAAGGCATGACCAAAAGAACAAGTTCAAGCGAGCAAAATAGTCCAATAGCCAAAAGCCGAGTCGGCTGAGGTATCTCCATAAACCTCGATGACTCGATTGTGAAAGAAAAGAAGTAGCAGATTTTCCAGTAGCAATCGCCTACTCGGCGAAGGGTATGAAAAAGCTACCGCCGACTCGACGGTAATTGAATCATAGAATTGATTTTTCGAGAAGCTTGCGCCGAATCGACTGTAGAGCAAAATTTAGCACCACCGACTCGGCAATAGAGGCTATCTTGTTTTGTTATTTTCCAGAAACCTATGCCGACTTGGCTGTGGGTGCACTCCTTTTGTGAGCAGACTCGGCGGTCTATCCCGTGAGCAGCACGCATGTATTCTTAGCCCTATTTCTTTGGGCTTAGGGTTTAATTACCCTCATTAGTATAAATAGAACGCTTAATCCTAATTAGGATTCCTCTTCTTTGGCTACTATTTTCATTAGCTTTTCTCTTAGACTTTGATTAATTTAGCCTTTAATTTCCTTTTAGCATTAATTTAGTTGCAAGGCTTCAATCTAGCCTTTGAGATATAATATTCCTTCAAGTTTGTAAGTTTATTTTTCCTTTGCTTTTGAATTATTGTATTAGTTTAAACTTTCTCTAGTAACTTTCATCTTTTAGTTTTAATCATCCTTTAATAAAGAGTGTGTTTATCTTCTCCATTACTGTTTTATTATTTATTGTTATTGTTATTAAGTATTGCATTCATCATGATTAGTGAGTAGATCCACATTCTAGGGTTAGTGTTTGAACCTATAAGTCGAGTATGTTTTGATTCTTGGATGTGTCTATGAAACTAAGGATTAATGTGGTTAAACTGTACTAATTAACCTTAAATTAAATATGCTTTGTGGGACTAATCAATAAAACTAGCGTGTGAGATTGGGATCGACTTTGCTTTAAGGTAAATTTTAGTTAAATTCTTATTAATTCGTTCAATAAAACTAGCGTGTGAGAATCGAATTAGTAGGGTCTAAATCAAATAGTTAATCAAAAGAGCGAGAATTTGAGATTAACAGGATCATGTTTAACCACGAATTTAATTCGGATCATCATGGACACTATTGAGAATTGAATCATACAAGACTTTAGGGAATTCCCGACACCCTAGATTTCATCACCATATAGCTTAACCTCATCTTTATTATCGCATTTGTAGTTGTTAGTTTTCAACCAACCAATATTTTTATTTCCTCTAGCAATATAATCAATTAAAATCGTAAAGTCTTTTGTCCCAAGCTTCCTTGTGTTCGACCCACGACTACACGTACACCGTGCGCTTACGGTTAAATAAAATTTGCACATCATAGAGCTATTCCATTTTGGAGATCTTTTTATTAACGACTATCTTAACATCAAGTAATGGATTAAATCAATGGTATTCTTTGGAAAAGCTTTTGTATAATTATCCACCAATTTGAACTTGTTCACATAGTCAAATGTTATGACCCCTTTCTTAATAAGTTCCTTCATTAGGTCATGCCTAAGAGATATATGTCTTACTTACCAATATAAGCTGAACACTACAAAAAAAAAACAAGGCATTTCGTGACGCTTCTTTCAACATTTTGCAACACTTTAAAGCTACGCAATATAGCTCAGCTTCACAAAAGCGTAGGTAGTAGTGTCAATATTTACCGACACTTCAAAAAGCGTCATAATTCTCACTATTAAGGAAGGTTCTTTAATGTCTTTTTTTGCGACACTTTAGTGTCAAAAATCACATTTGCGAGGCTATTTCACGTCACTACTTGACATTTTGCTCCAACATTTTCATGTCAAAGTATCATTTTACGACGCTATTAAATGTCGCTACTTGTCAATTAACGACACTTGTAGTGTCTCTATTTTTCGATTAGTGACAGTTGTAATCTCGTTATATGTCTTTATAATACACATTTAAGCCAATATTTGTCATTTTACAATGCTATATGGCGTCACTATTTGTCTTCTGACGAAGCTTTTAAGCGTCGCTATCTAAGCTTGTTTCAATTTTTGCATTCAATATTAAATCATTATTTATATTAGCGACGTTTTTTTCCTTCACTAAATGCTTTTGCGATACATTATAGTGTCATTATCTACAATATTGTGACCCTTATTGACGTCATTATCTATTGTTTGTGCCTTTGTGATGCTTTATTCAGTCATAATTTTCTTTTAAATTCAACAATAATAGCGTCAAACCATCAACAATTAAGAAATAATTCACATCAAGAATCTATTATAGTTGTATAAATATTAAAAGATATCAGACAACTTTTACATAATTTTTAAATATCAACGAAAATTAAAATGTTTCTGTACTTAGAATCACCGATGATACTCAAGTATGATTTGACATGCAATGTTGTGTGTAGTTCGTCTAGCTAACTTGAATTAGTTTGACGTTTCAATGCACATGTATGTACTGTGACCGCATTCATGTATTTAATTAAAAAAACATCTTAATTTAAAATAAAACACATATACAATAAAATAAAAGAGGAACCACTAAATAAAATAGGAAAACACACATCATCTACATGACTCTAGTCTTTTGAGAATCTAACAAAATTATTAGCCAATGTCATGATATTAAGTAGTAATTCGAATAATAGCTAATACCTTCAATAGCTATGTTTCTCAACAATATTAAAGGATCAAGACATACGTAACCTACTGTGGTACTAGAAAAGTGAAGGCATTATGAATCCTCTGAATGCTTTAGTCTGAAATGAAGTATGCTCTCGATATCAGAGTATGTTAATTTCATAGGCATGACGCATAGTTTCATTTCACTTTTTACTGTCACGCAAAAAACAAAAAAAGAGTGAATTAACAGCTCGTTTGGTAGTTGGTAATAAACGATGTTAATGGTAATGGAAAATATAGTGTAATTTTAGTTGAAAATCTCTTAGCTACTTTGATGTCCATGTTTTTCCAACTTCAATAATCTCATTTTCTTCATAAAATTCATTCCAATGCATTACCATTAAAAGAGCTGATATTAGGTGGTAATGGAAATTTGTATATAAAAATTTTTTTTGTGATCAAAGTTAAAAAGGTTAAGAGATGAATACTCAATTTGTATTAAATTAAAATAATGAATTACAGCCCTATAAACATTAAAGCTAATCTTCTAACTTAGGAAACAAATAATTTAAGAAATAAAATAAAATCAACTACGCTAATAACAGTAATAAAATAATTACAATATATTTCCATATATTCCTACACTCCCCCTCAAGTTAGGTCATAGAATTTGCAATGCCTAACTTAAATAATGTAGTCTTAAAGACTTCTGCTGAAACTGCTTACGTGAGGATGTCTGCTAGCTGATCTTCATATTTCAAGTGAGGAATCTGAATAATCTTATTTTTCAATTTCTCCTTTATAAAACGTCTGTCTATCTCCATATGCTTGGTTCGATCATGCTGAACGGGATTTTCTGAAATATCATAGTTGTTTTATCATCACAGATGAAGGTACATGTCTCTGATGGTGGAACGTTTAACTCACACTGATGTTTTTTGAGCCACAAAACTTATGTTATTCTTTTAGCTACTCCTCTGAATTCTGCGTCTACACTTGACAAAGCAACTACTTTCTGTTTCTTACTCCTCCAAGTAACCAAGTTGCCCCCTATTAATGTGAAGTACCCTGATGTGGACTTCTACTATCCCGATCTCCTGCCCAATCAGCTTCAGTATAAGCTACCAAATGAAGATGACCATTTTTCTCAAAGAATACTTCTCTCTCACTTGTACCCTTCAAATACCTCGAGATCCTGATAACAACTTCCAAGTGTGGTGCTTGAGGTGAATGCATGAACCGACTTACAACCCCCACTACATATGCTATGTCTAGTCTGGTATGAGAAAGATAAATAAGTTTTCCTACTAACATCTGATAGTTTTTTCTGTCAGTTGGTTCTCCTTTAGGTGAGGTTTGAAGTCTATGGTTTGTAACAATGAGTGTATCTGCTGGTTTACAGTCAAACATACTTACCTCAGCAAGCAGGTCAAAGATATACTTTTCCTGGTATATGAAGATTCCCTTCTTTGATCGGAACATGATAAACCCTATTTTGACTCCGTTTATGCGTGAGATTTGCTATGTTTCTATGCGATTTTTGTTACATTTAATTTTGTTTTTCTTGGATTTGCATCCCTTTCGAGGGAAGTATGTGTTTGTTGACGTTTTGTAGGATATTCATCTTTTTCCCGAGCAAAGCAGGAAGCATCATTTTTGGAAATTAAACTTGAATGTCAATGGTGGTCAACTCGCTCATATTTTGGTGAATTTCTTGATTAAAGACAAAAGTTGAGTTCGTTAGCTTCGAAACGACTGGTCACACATCGAAATCAAAGTTATAACGCAGGAGATAGATCAATTCAAAAATGACGTGTCAAAAGAGAAGGAGATGTAGATAGATCGATTGATCGATCTTATTCACATGTACCAGCAGCAGTAAAAATCAAGAAGCAAAATGAGAGCAAAAATGCAGCAGCAATGAGTCGAACCTGCGACCCTATGTGTACAGCTTAGATATCTTACCAACTGAGACAGAAAGTTAAATGAGTATACTTCAGAGTCTACAATATTAAACCTTGTCAGGTCCAATGGAAGAATTAAACCCTTTTTAAAAGAGAATTTCGGACAGAAGACATAAGGCACCAAATAGAGTAGCGGGACAGCAGATTCTTTTTAGTTTTTCTTTCGCTTTTTTCTCTTTTTATTCTTATAAACCTTAGTTTTATTTTTTATTTTTTATTTTTTATTTTTTATTTTTTATTTTTCTTAGATTAAATTTAATTTCTTCCATCAACATTCTATTTTTATGGTTTTGTTTAATTATATTTTATTATTTTCATTTTTTATTCTTTTTTTTTTGGCAAAGTAAATTTTATAAAATGCCAGAAAGATAGCCGAAGCTTACAAAGGTTCAACAGACTGAGGTGGCTAACCAAACATAGCTCCAAGGAACATGCCCCTTGTCATCCGCAAGGTTTGGGGAGACACCTCCAAAAAAAGGAGACAAAGCTCCTATCCAAAACATATGGAGAGACCACAAAATGAGATTACAAAAACATTCTATACAATATGACACTGTGTAAAAATAAAAAAATATATCTCTTCGTAGCCCATTAACCCATGATAGATCATTCCAAGCTTCAAGTGAAAACGTGAAAGCCTCATTTTCTGGGAGCACATTGAAGTCCAATTAGGAGTCTAGTGCAATAGCTTCAAAAAGAATACCAGCAGTAACATTCCATTGCTTGCATAACATAGGTCTACACTAGCTTCATTTTCTGGGAGCACAATTGAAGTCCAATTAGCCTGATCTTGTAGGCTGAAGGAGGGGCAGTAACATCCTTGCCATCCAGGGTGTTTGCAACAGTAGCATGCCCCAGCTGACAGCCAAACCTGCATCAACACCTCCAGTACATTGGGCCAGCATCTATACCAGCAGCAACACTCCATTGCTTGCATAACATAGGTCTACACTAGCCAGAGAACACAGGGGTGCAACCATAGTAGGTCATTCTTACCATCCCTCTAAAGTTTGCACATCATCCATGATTAACATCTTACCATCAGTAGTCCACATAGAGACCACTCTATCACAAAAAGCATTAGACAAGCCTCATTACCAAACCAACATGTCTAGACTCACATTAGGAATCATTCAAAGGGAGCTAGTAAGCATCCAGTAGTGTGCAGCACAACAAATCAAACACACAGGAACCAGCTCAACCACTCAGTGAATTCAAGATCAGCATTCAAACAGCTAACAACATTACCCAAGTGCTAAAACTGGTCTATTATCACACACTCCAGTTGCACTGTGCAATAAGGACAGAACCCCATAGCGTTGGATTTTCAGTTAGAACCAGCCCTAGGAAACTAATACAAACAATAAGATAATAGTAATTCATTGACCCTACAGAGAGAGAAGCCATGAGAACAAAAGATGGCCTACCTTTGTAACCATAACCAATGTCACCTACTCATATACATAACCATCTGTATAAGACAAAAACAATCAAAATAGCCCCTTCACTGACATATACACAAGCTTAAAGGGAGGGGGACCTTAAGCCTGATATATCAGTGGTTAGGCTATCCATTAGGGGGGTCACCACACGTTTTAGGAGTGGTGTTTACCTGAACAGTAGTGATTACTAGTTCCCCAGCATCATTTGTAGAGAATATCTCTGTTGTTTGGCCCGGGGTAAGGGGTTGTTGAGGTGGAGAAGGTATGGTGGGACGAACAGGTTCTATCCCTTTTGCCTTTTCAGGGATGGGTGCAGCTTCTTTTGGTTGGTGGGTAGGCATAGTCAGTGTGTCCTTAATCACCTCCTCTGAAGTTGCTTTGGTCCCATCCTTTCTCTGTCTAGGTTTGGGGTCTTTTTTCCTATGCTCGCCCATCCTACAGTTCCTCTCCGTGTGCCCCATGTGCTGGCACTTGCCACAGAAAATTGGCTTCCAGTCGTATACGACTTTTTGATTGGTCAATTCATCAACCTCGTTGATATAATAAAAATCCTCCGGAAATTCTCCATGGATTTCCATTTCTACTAGTACTCGGGCATAAAGCATCCGTTCACGCTTGGTTGTTGCGCTATCTAAACGTATGACTTTGCCAAGAGAGCTAGCCAGTTTCCTAAGGGTTGCATCCCTCCAATACTCAAGTGGTAGGCCCGGTAATTTCACCCAAATTGGCAAGGTTGTTAGGCTAGTTTTGTCCACTGATGTCCTAGGGGTCCAGGGTTTTACCACAAACGGTTTTTTGTCGAACAGAATCCCGCTCATGTCACACGCCAAGTCCCTATCTGCAATGGAAGTTAGTCGTACAAGGTAAACCCCTCTCCCTAACAAACCCACCTTGTCAATGGTTAGGTCTTTCCAAATCCTTTTGATAAACCCTTCAATGACTTGAAGGGGTGGGTTGGCTCCTAAAACAAAGCAGACCACAGAGGATTCCCAATACTGTATTTCATCATCAATATCTTCTCTATTAATTTTAATGAGATTACCTGATTTTGTTTGTCCAAGACTTGTTCCAGCCTGATTAGCCATCAAAGGCGTCTTCTTGGACTGATGTTGAGATTCCAGTGTCTTGGTCGCTGAATTGGACCCCTTCGATTTCGCTCCAGCCTGATAGGCCTTTGCTTGAGATGGTCTGGACCCAGAGCTTGCTTCCATCCAATTTGCAAGCAGATTCTTGGAGTGGTGCTGGGATTCCATTACATTTTTCGATCTTAGGGTTTCAGTATCAGAACTTGAACCCTTCGAACTTTCAGATATTGAAGACACAGATCGTGTGACTGATCTTCTTTGAGTAGCACGTTCCTCGCCTTTTCTTTTCGGTGGTCTTCCCCGCCCTCTACCTGCCATGGCGGTGCGTCGGGAGGAGCACAGTAAAGCCGCTTAGCGAAGGGGAAAGAGTCGCCTAGTGAGAGAAGGGCTCAACGGCTCCAAAACTTTTTCATTCATTTTTTTGTCTTGTTCATTTTTATATTTTGATGTTTGAATGCTTGGAATATATGTGGTTAATGATTTTGATGATTATGATTATAGTTAGTGAGTAGTTGTTTAGGGTTAGGGGTTGACACATTTTGTGCTAATGAATTGATTATGGTTAGACATGGGTCGATGTTGGTTTGATTGTGAACCCCGAAAGTGGTAGCTTCGCCCATTGATTTGATGTCACCTGAATCTCCTTCCCGGGCACCAACGAGAGTTGGGTCCGCATGAGAACCGACCTTAATTCAATGGGAGGAGTTGAGTTAGGGAAACAGCGAGAGTCAAAACTTGTACTCACCCCATGAAAAGGGAGTTTTACCCTCTTACTCCGAGAGGAGAAAAGAATTGACGTGGTTTTTGGATTTTTGTTGCCCATAGGTCTTGTTCTCACTCACGAGAGTGATAGGAACGAGATTCTCGGAGGCAATCCTAAGCTCGATCCAGGATCGGATCTCTCTTCGTATTTGAATCCACACCTTTGCAATCAAACAAAAGTAAACCCTAAATTAATTATATAAAGTTCGTTGCACAAGCATTAGCCCCTACCTCGGTGTTTCTTTGTTTGTTGCTTTCATAGTATTGTGGTTGTAGTCTAGCTCATCACTAATCCCCCATACATGATCCCTCAACACTTAAAGAGGCCCTAAGTCTCACAACTCTTCTCCCTGTGGATCGATCCCCTATTTGCCACTACACTTGTGTAGTCATAGTTAAGAGTATTTATAATTTTGTTTGATTAGAGCCTTTAGCGACGACACCAAAAATTCATATGTCAGAATACCTCTATGCCAAGGAAGTATTTCACGTTTCCCAAGTCTTTCATTTCGAATTCCTTAAAGAGTTTTTCCTTCAAATCTCTAATCTCTTCCTCGTTATCCCCTGTTATTATCATATCATCAACAGAACACTACAATAAAATAGAAGTTTTTAGACCCTTGTATTTCAACGCTACAAAAACTGTCGAAAATAAACATCGAGACTTTAGACGCTTATTTTTCCATGCTTCGAAGAGTTGATAAATAGACTATATTAAGCATTGAAAACCCAGATTTATTTATTTTGAAGAGCGAGGATTCTGAAGTATATACACCGCTAAACTAAAACCCTAGCCGCATACACCATTTCTCCTATGCTTTCTCTCTCCTCACATCTCTTTCCTTCAATCATTAAAGAAGCATCTGCAAGTAAAAAGTTTGCTTCAATTTTGTAGATCAAACTCTTCTCATTTGAATGTTAACTTTATTGTATTAATTTTAATTGATCTTTTAATTTTTCTAAGGTTTTCTGAAAATGGATGCGACTCAAGTACAAGAAACTTTTTTTTACCTCATTCCACCGCCGCCACGTCACCATACTCACCGCAACATTACCATCGTCTCCGCCATTATTTTACCTTCCAGGTGACCCGAAATTAGTTACTTTAGTTGCTCGTCTTTATCTCTCCTTTAGAACTTAGTTTCTGAGTTAATTTTTCTCTGATTCTCGATTTTTTTTTTTTTTTTGCATTTTTATATTTGTTTTTAAGAAAATTTATGTTAATTATTTGATTATGTTTTAGTATAATGTTTTATAGAACGGAAAATTGTTTTAGTATAATGTTTTATAGAAGAGAAAATTATTTGATTATGTTTTAGTATAATGTTTTATAGAAAAATCTCACTTTTGTGAAAAAAAATACCTAAAACAATTTTTTATTTGCCAAAAACTACCTAGAAAATCAAATTTGATTGTCCAAACATACCTACTAACGGATAAATTAATCATTCTTTGAGAAATTCCTCAACTTGTCAGTATTTCCATTCATATTTGATTACTTTGCTTCATAATAGCAATTTGTCTGCATTTCCAATCATACTTGATTGAGGTTTTATTAGATTAATCAATCATTCTTTGAGAAATTGTTCAATTACTGTATGTCCTGCAGATTTAGTAACCATACATTTTGAACTCTAGGTATTACATTTTGTTGCTTCCTATTAGGGTAATCTACCAGGTTTGATGATTAGATTTAACGCTTGCATTAGCATCTATTTTAGACCATTTAATTGCCAATATTACATTTAAATGCCAAGAAAATAACACTTTTTTATCTGTTTATCTATTTATTTGTTGGTGTATAAATGATCAATCTTGATTTTTATTTGTTGTTAGTATATAGTGAAAAATGTGTTTTTTATGATGTGATTTTGGAGTGGATTAAATCATGTTGTTTTCTTGATATTGATTAGGAATATTTCATTTAAACTAAAGATTGTTACTCATAATTTCTAATTGATTATGTTCAGAGATACTTGAATCTTGCATTACTTTCTTAGTTTTTGGGTTTCAATTGTAAGGCCTATTGCATGGTCAATTATATCACAGTGATTAGCACTTGAAAGAAATTGCATTAATGTGGGTATTTGAGAATTTGTTGAAATATGGTATATCTATTGTGATTGTTTGGATTGAGTTTAAGAATTTGTTGTATAAACTATAGAGCTTGTTTCTATTCTATGTAAGCAACCGTGAAATTTGTAAGAAAGAACAATTCCTTCTTATTTCTGTTGATTGTTTAGATTTGTATTTTATTGAGCACAGCACTCCTACTGCTGCTGCCATGGAAAAAAATACGGTCGCAGACGCGTTTGCGGAAACAGATGCAGTGTCGCGGAAAACGTTCGTAACGGAGTTATAACGCGGAATGCGGTCGACACGGTGTGATTTTTTCAAAATAAAATCACAAAAATAGAGAATTGAGCCTATACTTGTATTTTTATAGTTGAACAACTATTGTTATGTAATGATATGTCCATAATCATCCTAATTGCCTTAAATATGGTACCTTTAGGCTTTAGTGGATATTTATTCAATTTATTAGGTTATTATTTTGTTTGTTAAAATTTAAAAATCATTAATTAGGTTAAATATTATTTTAGTTAAAATATTACTAAGTTATAAATATAAATTAATTCAATCATAAAAAGTAAAAGAATAAATAATTAAAATACTGAATTATATTACAAAATACCATAATACAATGTACTGATAAGTGGTAATACATAATCACCACCAGAACGAGTGGCGATGACGTTCTTGTTCTTCATTATTATCAAAGTTATAAGATGATTGGTCATAATCATTTGAGTTCCAGTTGTCATAATTTGATGCTTCACTTGATGAATAATGATAATGAACTGAGTTATCATAATGAACCGGACCATAATTAATTGTACCCTGGTTGATGATTTGAGTGTGATTGGAATCATCTTGGGAATGATTTGGCCAAAATTGATCCCAATTTGAAGGTTGATTTGAATATTGACTCTCATTAGGCGTATTGCTTGACCCAATATAATCTCCCCAATTCGGAGTAAGATCAAATGTATGTGTGATTTAATTGATCCATGTTATACTCATCATTGTCTGATGGCAGTTCTTGAATTACAGGTCCTAAACGACGCCTTGCAAAAGTTTTAAGTGTATTCTGATCAACATTTGTTGGTTCGTTTAAATGACCCCTATGTGGAACTCCAATGCCACGCATACTTGATTGTCTTGATGAGTATGGATAACCTTCACTATCTTCAGGTTCATAATCATTCCCACCACCTCCAGTATCATCACTCGGGGGAGACAATGTGGATGTATTTCCAGTTGGTTGATTTGTGTTGTATTTGAATGGTGGAGATGCTCCTAAACCACTTGGTGCATCATCATCCTCGATATTGATGGTGTTGCCCCCTTCTTCATCATCAAAGTTCATCCACTCTAAGTCATCATTTTCAAATACAGGTTGTTCTCGCTCTTCAATCCATTCATTTATTGGATCATCTTCAAAAATGTAATCTAAATTTATAGGATTGAAGCTAGCATCGATTTCTTGAGCACTTCTTCTTGTCGCGTGCCTTATTTTCAACTTCATGTTGTAGCGAAGATACACTATCATATGAAGTCTTTTATACTGCAAACTATTTCGTGCTTTCGTATGGACTTGGCTCCACATGCTCCAATTTCTTTCACAGTTTGAAGATGATGTGGTTTGGCTTAATACTCGAATGGCAATGCATCGAAGCTCGGGAACACTTTCACCGAAAGTCATCCACCATTCAGCTGCATAATATCACATTTAAATAGTCATCATTATATTAGTAAAGTCAAAAGTCATCTTGAAATATGCAAACACAATATGTATATGTGAAACTTACCGGGGTTCAAATGTTTTATTCCTGCTTCCGCCATATAGTTTGAAAAACTATCTAATTTGTCTTTGTAATTGTAGATCTGTAATTCGTTGATGATAATGACTAAAGATATTTTTTGTTCATGTAATATTTAAGTCAAGATTGTTAATAAGAATAAAAGTTAGTCACCTGGTTCAATGCTTTGATTGCAGCCTCCATATTAGGCTCCAATCTTTGTATGACTGATTATTTCACTCCTGAAATGACTTCATCGTCTTTGAAAATTCTCTCATCCTGATACAAATATTGTGGATTTAAAAAATAACCTGCATCAAATAAAACACAATTAAATTAATTTGAAAATTTATGTCGATAACTAACAACTAAATGTGAATTTCATTACCAGCTGCATGAAGATGTGAGTGTAACTGAGCATTCCACTTGTCATCGATAATCTTCCAATACTTTTTATAATATCTGTTTTTCTCTTTGATGGCCAACTTTGCTCTTTCCATGGCCTCATAGATGAAACCCATTGTTGGCTTTTCATCCCCATCAACCAATCTCAAAACTTGAAGCAAAGGTTCCATTATTTGCAAAATTTCATTTGCTCTTTGCCAAAATTTTGCTGCATTTTTCGAGTTTCCAAGTACAAGTTAACGAACTCGCATTGAATTTTCATCATTCATTTGACCCCATCTAGAGCTCAACCAATCAGAAGACTCAAACATATTTCTTAAAGGCATTTTGTAGTTAACAACACTCTCCAAAGACACAAAATGTGTGGCAAATCGAGTGATACCAGGACGTAAAATCTCTCGATTATTTGTAAACTGCTTCATATAGTTCACAACCTAGGTAGAGTTATAAATCCAAGATGATATCATCCTTGCTTGTATAAAAACCTCGCTGATACGTGTCTTTTTTACCATTTCCTCGAACATCAAATCAATGCAATGTGCACTGCAGGCCGTCCAATATATATTTGGAAAGGTCTCCATTACTTTCTTGCCAGCAAGCTTCATTGCAGCCTCATTATCAGTTATAATTTGAACGACTATGCTTGGTCCAATTTCTTCAATAACCTTTTTCATCAATGAAAAGTAGTATTCTCCGGTCCTTGATCTCACATCAGTTGCATCAACGGACTTATGAAACACTGTGCCACGATTTGAATAAATAAGAAAATTAATAATGTGCATTTTAGTTGGACCAGTCCAACCATCACACATTATTGAAACCCCTTGCTCCTCCCATATACTTGCAAATGAGGCAATATATTCCTTCATCAATCTACATTCTTGAGGCAGATAAACCTCTGCTAGCTCATATGCAGTTGGAGCCTTACATTGGGGAGGAGCTTCACGAATAGCATTCATTAATGGGTTCGTATATACTGAATTGACACAAGAAAATGGTTGGTTTGTGTCAATGAACCAATTTCCAAATGCTCTCAAAAGCTTTTTGCTTTGTTTTTTAAGCCATGACGTATTAATTTTTTGTTGCTTTTTGGTTTTTGAATATTTTTCTAGGTCAATTTCAACAGCCCTTAATCGAGAGATTGGTGTCGATGTTGGTTCAAAAGTGCGATTTTTGCCGACTTCCTTAACTGTAGAAGACCTAATAAATTGAGGTGCTCGACTACTTCCACCTTCATGGAAACTACTTCTTCCATGCATCAAATTTCGATCATAGTCAAATTGTTGTTGCATTCGGCTTTGTTGCCTTGCAATGTCCATCTGAATGTCATTATCATCGTCATCATCATCTTCAAAACCACGATTATTGGCCCTAATTAACTCATTTTCTAGTTCGCATGTTAGGATGATTTTATCCTTTTTCTTATCTTTGTATTCTCTTAACACACTAGCCATATCCCTTTGAACTGGTGCTGAAACATTAGTACAAGGAGCTACATTTCCCCTTTTATGAGCCAAATGTTCCTTAAGACGTGTAATTCCACCCATAATAACTTTATCACAAAAGTTACATTTTAAAACTTTTCCCTCATCCGTGATTTTTGTACAAAAACTCCATCCAATATCCTTATCCTCTGCCTTTGATCGTGGCATGTTTAATAGTTAAATATTTGTAAACTGAAACACATTTCAATATCCGTTAATAATTTAAAGTAACAAATGAATAATAATTAAGACAGCTAAATTTAACAACTAAAACATAATTCAAATTTCTCGAAAACAACTAAAACATAATTCAAATTAAGACAGCTAAATTTAACAACTAAAACAACTAAAACAAATGAATAATAATTAAGACAGCTAAATTTTAAAAAATTAATCACTAATCTGTACTGGTAATAATGTGTACTCATAAAAAAATTACACTGACCAATATTTGACAATCTGTATTGGTAATTACTTGTACTCATAAACAAAAAATTGCAATGTCCAATGTTAGTCATGATGAGTATTACTTGTACTCATAAACAAAAAATTAGAATACTATTTTAAAAACAAAAAAAAGCATCGAGATGACTAATACTAGTCATGATGAATACTACTCCCTACTCCCTACTCCCTAATCTAATACAAGTAATGATGAGTATTGATGACTAATACTAGTCATGATGAGTAATAGTACTACCTTCTTCCTACTCCTTAATTTTCCAACGCCATTTTTTTGCCTCCAACTTCTCATTTTTACTTCATCACTTCATGATTCATCAGTTCATGTCCATTTTTATTTCACTAATTTTCACTTCTAATGTTCTCCTCCATTTTTACTAAGTCTCAAGCTTTTTTCTTCATTTATTTCTCAAGCTTTAACTTGGTTCTTCAATTATTCATCACCTAAAAACAAAAAAAAAAGCATAAGAAAGAAATCATACCAAAGAGAGTCTCAAAACGGATCAAGTAAAACAACAATGAAGGTGAAGAAGAATGTTCAAAGCTGGTAAATTTTTTTTCTATCTGATATTTTTTTTATGGCTATAAAATTTGAAAATTGTGATATACGATTTGCCCAAAATGTTAGATTTATAAGAACTATTGTAGTGTATTTTTTGTTTGTTTGTGTTTTGTTTATCTAGGGTCTATATATTCTTTAAAACTTTTTTTCATCTAGTTAGGAATCTAAGTTATCTTTTGCATTTTTTTCATCTGAACAATCATAATTCAAAACTATGGGCAATAAATAATGGTCGTTTTCCGTTAAACTCGGCCGTTTTCCGTTATATAACGGCCGTAACGGCCGTAACGGCGTTTCGGGTGTGATTTTTTTTTTTTGCGCCGTTATATAATGGCATATAACGGAGCGGTCTCTCACAGACCCGTTACAAAACGACCATTATATAACGGAACGACCAAGTTTTTGTTCCATGGCTGCTGCACTCACAAAACAGCAAAGAATATTCCTCTGCAGAAATTTGTTACAACAAACTTCCTTGCTCCTCTTGTACTGTGCCAGCTGTCCTAGTTTATTATGACTATAACATATTCTAGAATAGCTTAACTTTTATTCCTCAGCACATATATACATGTAATGGTTGTACTAGGAGACAGAATGAAATACACAAAACCTTGAGTACAATTCCTTTCCAATCCTTTACTGTGAAATCAACAATATACAAGACTAACAAAGTCTTCATGGTATCAGAGCGCATATTGCTCGTACCTGTAATATTTTAGCCTACCTCATCTTTATCCTTTCTTTTTACATCAAGGCAGAATCTTCTGGTTCCAATGTCATTGATCCTTCTAGCCCTTTGTACCTCCATCCTTCAGATGGTAGTACTTCTATTTGTGTTGAAAAACTCCAAGGTAGCAGCAATTATAGAAGTTGGAGGCGGTCACTTGAAATAGGGCTGTCTTCAAAGAGAAAACTTGGATTTGTCACTGGTACAATTAAAAGAGATACTACCAATACCACAAAACAGGAGGCATGGGACACATGCAACAGTATGATCATCTCTTGGATTTCAAATAGTGTTTCTGAGTCTATCAAAAAGTCTATCATGTTTCTTGATAGTGCATATGCTATATGGGAACAACTTGAGAAGCTGTTTTTTGTAGTCAATGGAGCAAGAAAATATCATTTGAGTAGGGCACTGTATTATACTAAGCAGGCTGAAAGGAGTCTGTCAGAGTATTATGTTGAGATCAAAGCATTGTGGGAAGAGCTAGAGAGTCTCAATAATCTACCTGTTATACTGAGTATGGCTGATGATGTTAAGGTATTTCTTACTGCCTTTCATACTCAACAAACTGAGCAGAAACTATTTCAATTCTTAAATGGCTTAGATGAGTCTTATAGTCCACATAGGAGTCATATACTCCTGATGCAACCCCTTCCAACTGTTGATGAAGCCTATAATTTGTTGCAACAAGAGGAGAGTCAGAGGGAGGTCCTGCAACTTAGTAAACCGGAGTCACTGGTGATGTATGGTAAAAGTCATGAGGAGATATTATCTTGTAGTGCTTGTGGAAAAAATGGGCATGCTAGGGAGAAGTGTTGGACTCTTGTTGGGTATCCTGAATGGCATCCATTATCCTCTATTTCCAGGGGGAGGGGTCAAGTTTATAGAACTCGAGGTGGTAGATGGCCTAGAGGAGGCAGAGGTGTTAGGCCCTCCAGGTCTTATAGCAATGAAGTCACTACTTCACCCACTCTTACTTCAGCTCAGATTGAACAGCTAATGAAATTGTTACCCACTGCCTCATTCTCCTCACCTCTAGTTCAGGAAGAAGAATTTGATCATATCTATGCTGGTATGGCCAATGCATCCTTACCCACCCTCACTGAGCACACTTGGATCCTTGATTCAGGTGCCTCAGATCATATGACTGGCTCCCTTCATCTTCTTACCCACATTCAACAAAAATCCTACCCTACTAAAATTAGCCTTCCCAATGGACACACTTCAACCATATCCAGCTGTGGGACTGTTCCTCTCTTTAATACCCTTGTTCTTCATAATGTGCTATATGTGCCTATTTTCCAACATAACCTGCTCTCCATCCCTAAATTAACTCAAGACACTGGGTGTCATGTTTTATTCACAGCTGACTCCTGTTTCCTTATCCCCAAACACACCACCACACCCCTCCTGTTTGGTCAGGCTAGTCATGGCTTGTACTATCTTCATCCCTCTTTCATCTCCTATATTGCAACCACTGCCCTTCATGTCCTTGATCACATCCCTTATGTCTAGCCTTTCTCTTCATCTCACTTATGGCATTGCAGACTTGGGCATGTCCCTCATGTTAAACTCTCTCTCATCCCCCACCTTCCTAAATTATCATCCCACAAAGAAACCTGTCTTACATGCCCTTTAGCCAAATTCACCAAGCTACCCTATTCTCTTAGCACTTCTCGAGCCCCTGACTTATTTTCTCTTATCCACATGGATATTTGGGGTCCATATCGGACTCCCACAAGAGGTCAACACAAATACTTTCTGACTATAGTTGATGATTATTCACGAACTACTTGGGTTAGTTTGCTCAAACTCAAGTCTGATGCATTCCTCATCCTTAAAGTATTTGTGCACATGGCCTCCAATCTATATGGTAAAATGGTGAAACATATACGCTCAAATAATGCTTTGGAATTCACTGATCACCAGTGCCTTTCTTTCTTCAGTGATCGAGGTATAATTCATCAAACTTCCTGTATAGATAGACCTCAACAAAATGGTAGGGTTGAGAGGAAACATAGAAACTTGCTTGAAATGGCTCGTGCTTTACTTTTCCAAGCACATTTACCTCTTTTTTTTGGGGGACTGTGTATTGGCTGCTGCACATCTTCTTAATCGACTCCCTACTCCTACACTTAACAATCAGATTCCCTTTACTATATTGCACAATCAACCCCCCTCATACTCGCATCTTAGAGTATTTGGATGTCTTGCTTTTGCAAGTAATCCCTTGAGGACCACAGATAAGTTTCATCCCAGAGGTGTGCCTTGTATTTTTATTGGTTATCCTGCCACTCAGAAGGGCTATAAGCTCTATAATTTGATCACTCAAAAAACCTTTGTTAGTAGAGAAGTGCGTTTTTGTTAACACATTATGCCATACAAATTGTTTTCCTCTTCCTCCCCTACTGTCTCTGCTCCCTCCTCCCCTATTCTAATTAACCCCTATCTGGATTGAATTTCCTCCTACTAACACTCCTTCTCTTCATTGTATAGATACTCCTACTGCACCCTCTGTTCCGCCACCTACTGCACCTCCTGTTAGGCACTCCTCTTGTTCTAAGCATACCCCTTCATGGCACTCAGATTATGCTATGTTGTCCCATACACCTACTAAACTTAACCCTACAGTCAATACCTTAGTTACCTCTTCCTATTACTACTTCCTTACCAATGCCATCCAAACCCATGATCCCATTCACTTCAAACATGCTGTTACACAACCCCACTGGGTGGATGCTATGAATGATGAGTTGGCCTCTCTTGAATTGAACCACACTTGGGAAGTTACTGACCTTCCTTTAAATAAACGTGCTATTGGGTGCAAGTTGTTGTATAAGACCAAGTTTCATGCAGATGGCAGTCTTGATAAATACAAAGCCAGACTTGTTATTTTGGGCAATCATCAATGCCCAGGTGAAGATTATAATCAGACGTTCGCTCCCGTGGCCAAAATGACCACCGTACGTTCCTTATTGGCTGTTGCAGCTCTCAAGCGCTGGGATGTGCACCAAATGGATGTTAAGAACGCCTTTTTGCATGGGGATCTGATAGAGGATGTCTATATGAAGCTGCCCACAGGCTACATTCATCAAAGGCTGTCGTATTAGTCTTGGCTCTCAGGGGGAGTCTCTTCAGTCCAATACTCCTCTCAAAGTTTTCAAATTGTTGAAATCATTATATGGGCTTAAGCGGGCCCCTCGACAATGGTCCTCTAAGCTGAGTCAAGCTCTTCTTGCTCACCAGTTTGTGCAATCCAAAAGTGACTATAGCTTGTTCATTAAGTAGACCACAAACTCAATTATCATCATACTGGTTTATGTAGATGATCTCTTGATTGCTGGTAACAATCCTTCTCTTATCACATCTACAAAGACTTTCCTCAATAGTCACTTTCACATGAAGGATCTTGGACATGTTCGCTATTTCCTAGGTCTTGAAGTTGATCATACTGCTCAAGGATACTTTTTGTCTCAGCACAAGTATATCCTTGATCTCCTCAATGAATATGGCCTCACCAAGTGCAAGCCCTTGCGTC
>JAAKBH010001360.1:0-21491 GCA_019776075.1 Amaranthus palmeri | reverse complement strand
GGCAAAACCTACCAAATATGGGTCTTCCTTCTAAACTGAAAGCTATAAAGGCACCTTTGAGAACATGGAGTAGGGAAAAGTTTGATTGCATGGAGGCAAATATTAGTAAGCTGGAGAGTGTGGTACATGATCTTCAATTGTTGTGCGAATCTCGGCATCTCGATATTGTTGAGGGGGCTAGATTACGGGCTGCACAGAGTCACTTAAATGCATGGTTGATCAGACGGGAAAGAGTGTGGAGACAAAAGGCAAGGGCATATGGGTTTAGCATGAAAGACCGAAATACCAAATTCTTTCATGCTTCCACTATCATTAGGAGAAAAAGAAAGGAAATATCACAGTTAGTCATTGATGGGAGAGTCATTTCTGGGGTTGCAAATTTGAAAAAGGAGATTAATAATTACATTGCAGACAGGTTCTCACAATCTCCAATACCAGATGTCGACTTTGATATGGGTGATCGTTATACACTTTCTGCTGACCAAGTGAGGTCTCTTGAGTCTTTGCCAACGAGAGAGGAAGTCAAAGAGGCAGTGTGGGCGTGTGGAGTTGATAAAGCACCTGGTTATGATGGTTTTAACTTCAATTTCATTAGAGAGTTGTGGGAAGAGATTAAGGATGATATTTACAGAGCTGTCATTAATTTCTTGGAGACCGGGGAGAATGCGCGAGCTATAAACATCACTTGGGTGGCTCTTATTCCAAAAATCTCAAACCCAAGCTCCATCGAAGACTTCCGCCCAATTAGTATGGTTGGGGCTATCTACAAGATAATATCCAAGCTCCTTTCCTTAAGGTTGAAGGTTGTGATTGCACCTCTCATTGATGAATCACAATCGGCTTTCGTTATGGATAGACAGATTCTTGATGGGGTTTTGGTGGCCAATGAGGCAATTAGCTGGTTGAAAAAAAAGAAAATTCATGGGGCCTTGCTTAAACTGGATTTTCAAAAGGCGTATGACTCGGTTTAGATGGTCTTTTCTAGAGCAAGTGATGATAAAAATGGGTTTTGGGAGAAAGTGGATAAAATGGATTATGACTTGTGTCACCTCAGCTTCGCTCTCGGCAAGGTTGTCCAGGATCGGGATTCTACGCAGGATCGAAATCATCAGGTGGGATCGAATCGTTGGATCGAATCGTAGGATCGGTCGATTCTACAAATTTGTAGAAATAACAAGTGTATCATGACCATGTTTACTGTTTAATGATTTTCAACATAAAATAGCACTAAAAATACATCTTTATACAACTCATTCCTCTCTTTCTCTCTCTACCCTTTATATAATGTAGGATTGCTGATGGTATTTATTTAGTTTAAAGATTAGATTAAGTAAGTAACAAAAAGTATAAGAAATTCATTATTACAAGTACTAGGCTCCAATACCAATAGCAATAGACTTGGTTTAATGACAGCCTATAACTAGCTGTACTCCATGCCATCAACTCTAAACAACTCATTCCTCTCTTTCTCTCTCTACCCGCCTCAATTTTGCAAGGAAATCCAGTTTTTTATTTCATTTTTCTCACTTTCAAAACCATAAACCCATAAAGAATTCCTGCTTCAAATTCTCCAGAATAATGGATCATGATTTTATAGATATTTTGCTTAAAAACGAAGTCGTTTTGAAGAGAGAAACTGAAAAAACCATGGACCCTTGTCCATTTGTTCGACTAACCGTGGCATCCTTGCATTAAAAGTTCCAGTACAATCAAAACCAGTAAGAACTTTCCATGTTTTTGTAAAATTAAACTCAAGAATTTTCCTCCTCAAACTGTTTTTATCCTTTACAGTCCATCGGAAACTAATTTTCCCGATGCCAATTCTTACGCCACTACTTTTCATCTAAGCATAAAGGATCGGTGGGATCGTAAATAAATCGCGATCCTATACGATCCTACTCGATCCTGTACGATCCTACACCGATCCCACCCATTTTCGATCCTATGACCGACTCTACGCGCTGAGACCGATTTGGGTCGTAGGATCGTACGATCCTACGATCCAAGTCGCGATTCTAACAACAATGGCTCTCGGTATTATTGAATGGATCTCCCTTGAAACCGGTCAAAATGGAGAAAGGATTGAGACAGGGCGACTCACTCTCACCTTACCTCTTTATCCTTGTGAGTGAAGCTCTAGTGTCTCTCCTTAGAAAAGCTGAAGAAGTACAGTTGATTGAAGGTGTTGAAATTGGAAAAGATAAGGTCAAACTCAAACACCTACAGTTCGCCGATGACACCTTAGTCTTTGTTCCAAAAAAGGATTGGGTTGTCACTAATTACTTTAGAATCCTGGATGTCTTCTCAATCATGTCAGGCTTGAGCCTCAATTATAGCAAATCTACCATCATTTCATGGAGATCGGAGGATGTTGGTTGGGCTGAGAGTATTGCTAGAAGTGTGGGGTGTATTCATAAAGAATGTCCTGTCACATACTTGGGGCTCCCATTGGGAGAAAATATGTCTCGCTACTCTGCATGGAAACCGGTTTTATCAAAAATTGAAAACAAGCTTGCATCCTGGAAATCAAACCTTCTCTCGCGAGCTGGGCGGCTAACTCTCATCAAGAGTGTTCTCAGTAGTTTACCGGTCTACTACATGAGTATGTTCAAAATGCCCATTATGGTTGCCCAGAAAATCATCAAGTTACAAAGAAAGTTCTTTTGGGGTGTTTTAGGAATCATTGGGAACATGTAGTTGCGTGTGAAGAAGTCTCTGATGGCGCTAACGAAGTCTTCTTTGATGATGGCCCAGGCTTTCTTGAAGAAGCATGCATTAAACCCATCTATCCCTGGGGCTTTATTGTCATTCATACCAAAAAGAGCTTCTTTGATTTCCTCCTCATCAACCTCCTTTATAAGATCATGGCTGCTTCGGTTGTTCACTTGGGGACCCTCTCTCATAACCCTTCTGTCTATCATTTCAAGCTGATGATTTGCGGTACCCCTGAAGATCCTGGTAGAACTGGGATATATCTGCTTGAATATCATGGGATTTGGTGATCCACTTGCCATTCTTATCCTGAAGTTCATGAATGCTGTTGGAAGAGATTCTTTCTTTTATAGAAGCATGGAAGAAAGCAGTATTATCATCACCATGTCTCATCCAACTAATCCTAGCTTTCTGATGGAGGGCCTTATCTTCAATTTTCCTCCATTTTCGAACATAGGAACCTGCCTCTTTTTCCTGAAGGTGGAGCTCAGCACTATTGGGGTTGTCCTGCAGCATGGATTGAGTTTCCCGGAGAGCTGCTTCCCAATGGGAGATTTCGCTTTGGATACCCGCGAACTCCTTGCTATGTAGATGCTTTAGACTATTTTTTACATTTTTCATTTTATACCAGAGTCTCTGAAGGCCTACACCTTTGACACCAATCTTCCAAGCATCCTCAACCACCCGAAGGAAATCTTGGTGATCACACAATTAATTGAAGAAACGGAACGGTTTGTTGTGCTCATGCTCATATTCTTCCAGGTTGACAAGCAGAGGGGTATGATCGGATGTTTGAGGGTTATCATATCTGACATTGGCATATGAATATCTAGACAACCATTGGGGATTTCCAATAGCGTGATCTATCTTTGTAAGGATACGCGTATTCCCTCTTCTCTGTTGGACCACGAGAAGTAGTGCCCTTTCTCTGGGAGCGAATGATAGTTGTTGCGATCTAGCCATAAGGTCATGTCATAAGTCTCATAGCTAGTCACTGGGGAACCATTGCTCCGATGCTCTTCCTTAAAGATAGCATTGAAATCACCCAAGAATAAGAACGGCGAAGTACAATCCATCTTGTCCATATCAATCCACAGAGTGCGCCGATCTCTCACATTATGAAGCCCGTATAGATATATATATAGAGATATATATATTATATATATATATATATATATATATATAGATATATATATATATATATATATATATATATATATATATATATATATATATATATATATATATATATATATATATATATATATATATATATATATATATATATATATATATATATATATATATATATATATATATATATATATATATATATATAATATATATATATATATATATATATATATATATATATATATATATATATATATATCATATAATATTAATATATATATATATATATATATATATATATATATATATAATATATATATATATATATATATATATATATATATATATATATATATATATATATATATACATATATATTTTTGAAAAGTAGGAATTATTATTAATACTGAATAAACCTCCACACTGGAGTTAGGGAGCCTTAAAACCGCCGGCATAAAAAACCCCGCGAGGGGAAAAAGCCATTGGAGATAAGGACCTAAAACCAGGCCACCCAGAACAGAGCATAGGGGTGGGCTATGCCAATCATGGAAAACCAAAACACCAGGGACCCCATACACCCATGAACCCAAAGGCCCCAAAAACTAACACCAAACATCTAGGATGTCAGACAGAAGGAAATACAAAAAATAAAGTCTACAACAAAGGAAAAGAATCAGCAGTAGCAGCACATGGAGGCAACTCCGAGCCCAGGAGTTCCTTTGCCCAAGTACAGACCCTAAGCTTCAAAGAGTAGACAGTTAGTCCAAGATCCGGTGCCCTACCTTCAAACTTAACCCTGTTACGTTCATACCAGATAGACCATATCAAACATCCCAACATGAGGTGCCAGACCTTATTGCCTCTTCGGCATGGCGCCAGTCTCTTCCAGGATAGCATAAAGGGAATACATCTATTAGGGAGCACACCTGCTATCCCCCACCAGTTAAGGACAGCCATCCACACTTGCCACGAAAAAAGACAGTCAAATAGCACATGGGAGTTAGTTTCAAGCTCCCCACACCCAAATGGGCACAATGCTTGCAAGGGGTCAAGCAATTGTCTCTCCACAAAGAAATCCCCAGTTTTCAACTTCTCAAGACTAGCTATCCATAATGTAAGATGGACACGGGGGGGAACCTTGATACTCCACAAATAAGATGAGATTTCCTTAGGGAGAATAGGAGTATGAGCCTCAGACAACTTGGCCACAATAGATTTAATGGGATACTTCTGACATTCCGTACCATTCCAAGTTATCATGTCTGATCTATCATAGATGGGGCTATTCTGCTCAAGGAGAAGGTTTAAGCGCTCTAGATCCTCAATCTCCCAATCATATAACCTTCTCCTCCAAAGAAGCTGCCATACCCATTGATTATCTCTCCAGACTCCCATTTGTGCAATAGACATATCGCCTTGAGTAGAAGCCCGAAACAAACGAGGAAATAACTGCTTAAGAGGCCCCTCTGCGGTCCATTTGTCATGCCAGAAGCTCGTTGTTTCTCCATTACCCACCACAATTTGCATGCCACCTTCAACTATCTCTCGAATTCTCTTCGTATCTGCCTCATTCGATAATAAGTGTGCCCAAGGTCCACTATTCATATTAGACAAGGATTCCGAGGACGCTTTGAGACCCTTGATGTTATAGATAGAGATCAGGATACGTTTCCACATCAGATTATCTGTCCCTGAGAAGCGCCACCACCATTTAAACAGAAGGACCAGGTTATTATGCAAGATACTCCCAACTCCCAATCCACCCATTTCCTTTGGTAACTCAATAGAATCCCATTTAATCGATGGCACTATCAGCTGCTCATTTGCCTTTGCCCCCCAAAAGAATTTGCGTTGCATCTGCACAATCTGCTTAGCTACCCCCTTGGGCATTCGAAACATGCTCATAAAGTAAATCGGTAGGCTACTCAGGACACTTTTAATTAATGTTAGGCGCCCTGCCCTTGAAAGTATTTTCGCCTTCCATGATGCCAGCTTATTCTCAATCTTGGATAACACCGGTTTCCATGTAGCACATTTATTCATGTTCGCTCCAAGTGGCAAGCCCAAGTATGTGACTGGACATGATTTGTAACCACACCCTACTTCACTAGCTATTGATTCCGCCCATGCCCTATCACTACTACACCACGATATGATACTGGATTTATCATAGTTCAGGCTTAGACCTGACATAATAGCAAAAAGATCCAGGATGCGAAAGTAATTAGTCACCACTCTATTATCTCTGGGGACGAATATGAGCGTGTCATCTGCAAATTGAAGGTGTTTCAATTTAATTCTATCTCTTCCAATCATGACACCTTCAATTAGATTCACTTCCTCTGCTCGTTTGAATAGACTAACCAGAACTTCACTAACAAGTATGAAGAGATAGGGCGATAATGGATCCCCTTGTCGTAGCCCTTTTTCCATCTTCACCGGCTTAAGGGGTGAGCCATTGAGAAGAACTGATAGTGAGGCAGAGCTTACACACTGCATAATCCATCTGATCCATCTAGACCCAAATCCCATCTTCACCATAGTTTTCTCAAGAAAAGCCCATCGCACAGAATCATATGCCTTTTGGAAATCCAGCTTAAGGAGAGCACCATGGATTTTCTTCTTCCGCAACCAACCAATGGCCTCATTTGCAACCAAAACACCGTCCAAGATCTGTCTTTCCAAGACAAAAGCACACTGGGACTCATCAATAAGTGGGGCAATGACATCTTTGAGCCTTAGTGCAAGGAGCTTGGAAATAATCTTATAGATGGCACCTACCATACTAATAGGGCGTAAGTCATCAATAGATCTAGGATTAGCTACCTTCGGTATGAGTGTTACCCATGTGACATTGATCTCCCTAGCACTCACCCTATGCTCCAAAAAATCAATTATGTAGCTGTAGATATACTCCTGAATATATATATATATATATATATATATATATATATATATATATATATATATATATATATATATATATATATATATATATATATATATATATATATATATATATATATATATATATATATATATATATATATATATATATATATATATATATATATATATATATATATATATATAGTATAAAGTCATCACAATTAAATTATAACAATCCTTAATCAGAAGGAAGTGTACAGTACTAGAAATACAAAGCCAAAAAAATGTAACTATAATATGAGTTTTTGGTAAAATACCTAATTATCAATCATATTTGCAAATTCGAGCATTATAATTGTTTAGTTTTGATTGTAACATCAACAATCTATTTTCGGGTATTAAAAAGTGGAGCACCCTAACAACAATTAATTAATGGAAATTTATGACGCTGTATGAATGGAAGGATGTATATTTTTATAAAAGTTAATAATGTCAACAAGAAAAACTCGAGACTTTTCCGGTATATGGGTCAGTTTATAAAATACTTCTTTTTTCCATATTTTCCCATTTCAAGTGACGTGATTGTCCATATATTATAGATTTAATTTGAGCAATTATTGATGTCAGACTATAAATTAATTGAATTAATATCAATAAATGGATATGATACACGTCCAATTATTGATGTTCCTATAAATGAAAGCATAGCATCTTGATAACAAATTTTCTCCCTGCAATACACACCCATTCGATAAAATATCCATTAATATTTCAAGTTGAAATTCCTCATCGAAGTTAATTAATTATTTATTTATTTTATCTATTTATTTTAATTAGAATTTTTTATTTTTTATTTTTTATTTTTTATATTACCGAGCATTTTACCATTGCTATTAACAATGATTTAAAAGTCATACAAACGTACTATATTTTAAAGCAATAAAAGATTTGAACACGTATCATTGTAACAAGAAAAGTTTCTTTTTCAATTCTACGACTTTTTTAATTAGAAATTTTTTATTTTTTATATTATCGATAATTGTATCATTGCTATAAACAATCATTTAAAATTTTGTCACACACGTGAAGCTGCCGCATACAAGTTTTTGTGTTTGTATTCTATTCCCTTTTGCTTATTGATCTCATCATGCTTTAAGTTTCTCTATTTTCAGTCTTGATCCTTGTGATTATCATTGTAAGAAGCTTTTCATGACAACTTGCCTCATGACTTGAGTATTACTATTGGTGGCACCATTACAAGATACATGGATTAGTAATTTTTTCTTTTTTAGCTTAGTATTACACAATTAAGAAAATGAAAAATAAAATATTTTGGTAACTTCTTTATAATAATACCAACTTTTGATTAATCATGAATAATACCAACTTTTGTTATATACCATTTATAGACTAATGTAAAATTAATTAATCATGAATAACACCAACAGGGTAAATCGCCGACCTTCTTTGGGAATACAAGCAATTGCCTTCAGTTCAGCTTCTTTTTATATTGCAAGAAAGGTTATTCAGAGGTTTCCTAGCATTTCCAAAGGCGTGGTTGTTGAAAAAGTAATTTTCCATCCTATGGATAGGGTTTGGGAGGAAGGCTATTTGCTTAAGGCCTTCTAGTTTCACTAAAAAAAATTGCAAATTTACGACCAAAACTCACCGACTACCCACTTTCATTCGGAATATTCCGACAACTTTTTCGACTAACACATGTTAGTCGAAAATTCCGAATAAATACAACGAATAATAATATAATCATACAACTATTAATATACAAATATTATACTAAACTAATACGACTAATATTATATTTACACTATACTAATACGACTAATAATATACTTATAATGCACTCATACGAGTAATAATACATTAATTATAACTAATAATATAATATTAATGAATAATGATATAATATTAATACACTAATACATTAACTAATAATAAACTAATGTGATTAATTATAATACTAATATAACTAATAATACACTAATAATAGTAACGCTATACGACGACTAAAAATACATTAATACGACTAATAATAGACTAATACAACTAATACTAATACTACACTAATACGGCTAATATTATGCTAATACATTGAGATAAATAATAAGTCGTATAATAATAATACTAATACTCACAAGAGTAGTATTATGCTAATACAAATAATAATATATTAATACTATATTAATATGACTTATATACTATATTACTAATATTATTAGGACTTATTATAAACTAAGACAACTAATAAGATATTAATACTACCCCTAATAAAATGATGACTAATATTATTACGACTTATATGACTAATACAACTATACTAATATGACTAATAGTATATTAATATGACTAACACTATGACTATTATTATTACGACTTATTATAAATTAATACAGCTAATGATAATTGTAACACCCCATGAATTTTAATGAATTAATATTGGAGATTTAAATCACATGATAATCAAGTTCGAGTGAATTAATATTTGTCGCGTAACGAGTCATCGTTATTTATCTGATTTAATGTTTTTCATGAGTATTAAAATTAAAATTAAGCAATTAATTTTATTTGGAGTAATTAATTATATAAAAAAATAATAATAGTAATAGCATTAAAGTGGCCGGCTATACTAGGGCTTTTGAGGGGATTTGTAACTCCCTTCTTAAGTATGGTTTATGGCAAATTATGAAGGGGGTTATGGGTAGATTAAAGGTTTTGAGTCATTTTTAAATATGCGAGAATTGTGATGCTTTTCATTTGCCTTTTGCTCACAAGAAAAACAAACAAAAATTCTCCCTTTCTTCCTCATTGTTTTCGGCAACTATTAGAAAAAAAAAGGGATTTTTGTCTTCATACAATCTTTTTAATTCAAAGGGTAGGTGAAAATTCAATTGATAATATTAGATTTTATTTTCTTTTGAAGAAATTATGTATTCTTTATAAAATATGGTGATACCCTATGACTTTTTAGGAGGATTGAGTATTTCTATGTAATTTTTATTTATATAATTCTTTAACAAAATTAATTTGTTAAAAGGGTTAATACAAATTGTGTAAAGTTTTTCATTTGATTTATATTCTTTAACAAATTCAAATTTTGTTATGAAAATAGAACCTTTTAACATTTAAATTTATTTTATGGGCTTAAAATCTCTAGCAAAATTCCAATATGTTAGAAGGTGTTTAGTTGTGTGAATTAAAGGAAATAAACATTAACTTGGAATTTGAGAATGGATATTTTGGTTATCTCAATGGGTTAATAAATTGGAATGGATTATATAAATTTTGTTCCCATGACAGTTTTGGATCATTACGGTCACCATGGGGGTATGCATACTTTAACCTTTGACGACCCGAACAGGACGGGCAACGTCTTAGGTCGGTGGTTGCTTTGGGATTAGCTCTCCCAAGTGTATTACTCCAAATGAATTAGATTACTACTTGGACGACCCGAATAGGACGGGCAACGTTTCAAGTTGGGGATTTTTGAATAAATATATATATTAGAGGCTTTGCATGCTAGGGTGAACACATTGCTTGTTTTCCATTTGTTGATATTTTGTATGTTGTCTCTGACGTGTATTGGATTGTTCTTTTGAACTTGCTTCCGTTGTCAATCGACAACTAGCAGGTTGATTGCAAGTGGGAAGTGGGAGTGAGGTCGAAGTTAGGATCACGTCACCCAAGACCGCGTTTTATGTAATAATAAAAAAATATAAGAAATAATTTACACTTGTGTAATGGAATTTAAACTAGTTTGTTTTGGCGTTTCGTTAGCAGAGGCCGTTGGGTTCTCAAGTTTGTTATGAACTTTACAATCCTGTCGTCACTAGGGATGGCAACGGGTCGGATCTGGACCGGGTCTAGGTGGACCCGGATCCAGATCCGTTTTCGAGTGCAGGATCCAGATCCGGAACCGGATCCGCGGGTCCAGTTTTAGAAGACCCATATCCGGATCCGTGGATACTGCGGATCCAGTACCGGATCCGGGTCCAAAACGGGTCTAGCTTTTTTTGCTTTTTCTATTGTATTTGTGCATCGTATTGAGATTGTCATAAAGCTATATTCATAGATTAATGATAATAATATATTTAGTTTCACAATCGATAAAAAAAAAACATAAAATAGATTTATAAACAACAAGAAAATATAAGCAAGGTCGACAATCACTGTATGCACTAACTCAAATAGACAACAATTTATTCATTAATGAATTGAGTTAATGAATCCCAAACAAACAATTGAGTTAATGAATTGAGACAGTGGGATCCTATATTTCTCAAAAATTGGGAATTGAGTTAATGAATCCCAAACAAACAATTTTTCACAATCAAATAATGAAGGTGTAAATAACTTCAAATGATGTGTTTTGTGGATGTGGGATTCCATAAAATTAAATAAATAATTCCCATTTTTTCATCTAGGCAAATAACAAAAAAATATATATTCGATATATAAAAAATAAAACGGGTCTTTTAGATCCGCGGGTCCGGATCTGGGTATTTTGCTCAGACCCGGATCCAGACCCGTGAAACATAAATAGACCCGGATCCGGACCCGGATCCGACGGATCCATTTTTTAAGGACCCAGATCCATGAAAACGGATCCGGGTCCACGGATCCGGGTCGGGTCCAATACCCATTGCCATCCCTAGTCGTCACCATATGCTTTATTTCTCGCTTAGTTATATTCCCTTATCGATGGAACGTTGACGATCTTGGATGGGAATCTTCCCACTAAGTGTCCAGTTGTGAACCGAATTCATATTTTTATATGATTATCCGGCTCACGCAAACCGGACCGTTACAATAATGATGATATACTAATACGACTAATAATAACTAATACGACTAATATTGGCAAATACAACTAAATAAGGTACAAATAATGCACTTATACAACTAATAATATAATAATAATGCACAAATATAACTAATATGAAAATACATAATAAAAAAGTATACACTAAGACGAATCTAACGAGATTTCACATGGATAAATCTTCACTTCTAAATATGTATTAAAAACTTTATTCAAATTTCTCTCTCTTTGAGGTTGAATATTCCAAATTGGAAAACCATTAAAGAACTGAGGGAGTATGTTTTATATCTCGTATTAAGATACTAGATAATACCCGTGCGATGCACAATTACTATTTGTATAAATTAAAAAATAAAAAATTCACGGTTTTCTGTTTTAACGATTTAAAAATATCCTATCCTATATTCATTTAGTAAATATATTATAAATATTTAATAAATAATTTTAAAAATATAATTTTTAATACATTAAATGAATAATATTATATTCATAATTAAAAAGTAGAAAAGTCAAACAATGACATCGTTATTGAGTTTTGGAGGGAAAATTTTTATTAAGAGAGTAACACACAAGCAATTTTTAAAAGTGATAACATCAGTCGTGTTTTGTTTTAGTAATAGTTATAGATTATATATGACAAAGTAAATGTTGGTCGATTGTTATTTGTTCGTGGTTGACATTTTAATTGACTAGTTTAATCAGTTGAAAATAATGATTGTTTTTAGTTTTTACTCAAACCAATTAACAATAATATTATTCTTTAATTTTCTTAATAAAATAGAGATAAACAAACGTATGATTGGACGAAAAAAATGACAAAAAAATTAATAAAAACCATTATGGTAAAATGGGGTATCCGGTTCCGACCCGGATTAACCAGGTATATATGTATCCGATTCCGGATACAGGGTTTTATCTGACCTGGACATTTTTAGGTTACAGAAAAACTAGATACCCGGATTTCGATCCGGGCCGACTCGGTATCCAGTTTTGAATATCCCTGGACCATTTTAATATTTTTTTTTAAGGAGATGGAAGTGTTGACTTAGATATTGAGATTAGTTTATTTCTTTCTATATTTTAGGATCAATAGCATTTGTAGGCATTGTAGCCTAATTAATTACTCGGTGAGTACTATTTATTTAGCAATTGATTGAGTGGTTCTTGTTACGTACCCACACCCCTTGTGTATAGCTTGTAATATTACGTGAAATAGTGTGAGATTTTTTTTAGCAACATCCTGCCTTATAATATTTTAATTAATTAACATATAACAAAATATCAAATTCAACAAATTCAAAATGACAAAATAAATTTTCATCCTTAACATTATGTGATTATGTCCCTAATTTTAAATTTTATTCTTAGTGTTGATGAAGGCTATAACGATATAATTCCTTAGATTTAATTTGTTTAGTCAAAAAGACTAATTTAAGCCATAAATTCCAAAATATACAAAAAAACGTCCCCTTCTCTCTCTTGAGGTAGGGCTTTTCTCGCTCTAGGGTTTTCCTGTGAGACTTGCGTAACCGTCCTTTCATGGCGGAAGATCTAGTTGAGCATTGCTCCAAATTGTCCATTGTGAATGATGGGGATGACGTGGTGGATCTCGATGAGGGTGTTGATGATTCTCCAGACGATAAGATGTCTTTACGGCTGGTGGGTAGGGTTCTCACCGAAAAACCCTTGAATTTTGACGCTTTCAAGAGGACTATGTTACATGTATGGAGCCTTAAACATGGAGTTCTTATTAGGGCTCTGGGACAAAATTCCTTCATGTTTCAATTCTTTCATTGGCGGGATAAGGAGAAAGTCCTTAATGGGCGTCCATGGTGTTTTGAACAGCGCTTGCTTGTGCTCCAAGAAATCGATATGGATATACAACCGTCGGATATGGCTCTCAACACATCTCCTTTTTGGGTAAGATTTTATAACCTCCCTTATGGTTACAGATCTGACTCTAGATTGCGCTCAATTGCTAATGCTTTAGGGGCGGTTATTGAGATTGAAGAAGATTTCCTTGATTTGAATCCATACCGTAGAGTCCGTATTGATATTAATGTTGATAAGCCTTTAAAACGATACCAAATGGTTCGTTTGAAGGGGAACCTCACTGTGAAAATAGCCATTAAATACGAACGCCTCCCTCATTTTTGTTTCTTATGTGGTCTCTTGACCCATACGGAGAAGAATTGTACGGTGGTGGATGAGGAGGAGAAGGAGAAGGGTTATGCTTGGGGCCTTGATATTAAAGCCTCTCCTAGGAAAGGTTTACATAGAAACAATGAGGAGATTGAAGCTTTAAAGGTGAGGACAAACCTATTTGTGGCTAAACCGTGTGCTGCGAAGGCCAATGAAAAGGGTGGAGTGGAGGAGGTAAATTCGTATTCGTCAGGGGGTTGTAGGGCTGATATTAGTCATGGGGAAGGAGGCGAATTTATTAATGGTGTTTTGGTGGTGGATAATTGTAATAGAAGGGATGAGGAGATAGAAGGGATGAGGAGAGAGAAGGTGTGGAACAAGGAGTAGTGGTATATAGTTCTGGGCATAAGAGAGAGGAATGCAATAATAATATTCTTGTGGGGTTGGAACATCATAATGAGGAAGGGACAAATCATGATCAATGCTCCCTAGTGGCGGCACATTATTTAATTGATGCAAGGAACTCTTTGGTGGGGTCTGTGGGACACGTATAGGAGGAGTCCTTGTCTTTTTCTTCTTCTGCTACTTTGGTTGAAGGGCCTACTAATACATGTCAATATGCTCAGGAGGCTACACATGTCCCTTGCACCTTTGCTTTTAATGCTGGGCCTGCTGTGGGACCTTCTAGGAAACTTGTTAAAGTAAAACGTAAGGTTGGGGCTAAATTGCTCAGAAAATCTCATGAAAAGCAGCTTGTTCTTGATGGCTCTCAGAATACACCTCAAAATGCTCCTCTTTCTGATCCTGCTTCTAAGAGGAAATTCTGGGATGATGATACTGAGATGGTTGACTGTGATGGGGAACAAAAAAGATCCTGTTCGGGGGCTGGTATTCTTGTGTTTTCGGATGATAAAGTAGCGGAGGTTGGCGAGGACCAACCCCGCGAACAACAATGAAAATATTCAGCTGGAACTGTCGAGGGATTGGCAACCCCTTGACGGTTAGAGCTCTCCAAGACTGGTGTTGGAGAGAGAAACCTAATATTGCCTTTCTCATGGAGTCTATGGTGGATAAAGGGAGGTTGGAGGGTATTCGGAATCGGTGTGGCTTCTCAAATGGCCTTTGTTTGGACAGTAATGGTAATTCGGGGGGCTTGGGTCTTTGGTGGAAAGATGTGTCGGTTTCCACAATTTCTTTTTCGGAGCATCATATTCTTGTTGAGGTGACTGCAGATGGAAGTACTAATAGCAAGTGATTCGCTTGTGGAGTGTATGGTTGGCCAGATAGACAGAGCAAATATATGACTTGGGATCTCATGCGCTCAATTGCAAACTCTGTACAAGGGCCTCTTGTATTTTTTGGAGATTTCAACGAGATTCTTTGGAGCTGTGAAAAGGAAGGGGGCAACCCTAGAGCTGAGAGTGATATGGCTGGCTTTCGTAGTTGTTTTGATGATTGTGGTGTTGTTGATTTGGGTTATAGGGGTTGTACTTTTACTTGGAGTAGGGGTAACCAACCGGCACAGTTAATTAGGGAGCGTTTGGACCGGTTTGTTGCAAATGTGGAGTGGCAAAGGTTGTTTCCGCTGTATGATGTTCGCCATTTCCCTATATATAGGTCGGATCACGCCCCCATTCTGCTGAGTACGGTTAGGCCGGAGGGTAATCGTGGTGGTCAGAAGCTGTTTAGATTTGAGTCATTGTGGTTATCTAGTGATGCGTGCAAAGATGTAGTAGATGGCGCATGGGCTGAAGGGCTTGGGGAGAATATTTAATTTCGGATTGAGCATTGTGCTATGAAGTTGAAAGATTGGGCTGAGTCTACTTTTGGGGCTTTGCAAAAACAGATTCGAGAGGCTGAAAAGAAATTAAAGGCTGCCTAACGTTGCAAACCGGATGCTCGCATGTTGAGCACTTGTAAGTCCCTCTCTGAACATCTTGATAAATTGCATAGCTTGGAAGAATCATATTGGCATATGAGATCTAGGGCTAACGAGCTTCGTGATGGGGATAAAAACTCAAAATATTTTCATCATAAAGCTGACTCCCGACGTCGCCGCAATACCATTAAGGGGCTGTTTGATGAGAATGGAAGGTGGTTGACTTCAAAGGTGGATTTAGAGCGGCTAATCACAGCATACTATGCCAATTTATTTTCGTCTAGCTCTCCCACAGGCTTTTCGGATGCTCTTGATGGGATCGGTCCAGTGGTCGATGAGGAAATGAACTTGATGTTGGAGAAAGAACCGCAAGCTGAGGAGATACGTTTAGCGGTGTTCCAAATGCACCCAACAAAGGCGCCAGGTACTGATAGTTTTCATGCATTATTTTTTCAGAAATTTTGGGATATTGTGGGACGTGATGTTGTTGGTATGGTTATTAAGTGGTGGAGGGGTGAGTTTGATTTGCGCCCTATTAATAAAACGTGCGTCTCCTTGATTCCTAAGTGTAATGAGCCCAAGTACTTGACTGACTTTAGACCTATAAGCTGCTGTAATGTTGTGTACAAGATAGTGTCTAAAATGATGGCTAATAGGCTTAAAGGGTTGCTGAATCAGATCATCTCTATAAATCAGAGTGCCTTCATCCCTGGTCGTTTGATTACTCATAATGCTTTGTTGGCTTTTGAGGCTTTTCATTCTATGAAGCGTAGGGGGAATGGCAGGAATAATTCGCTAGCTCTAAAGCTGGATATGAGCAAAGCGTATGATCGAGTAGAATGGGGCTTTTTGGAGAGACTTATGCTTAAGATGGGCTTCAATGATTCATAGGTGCGTCGCATTATGAGCTGTATCACGAGTGTCTCGTTCTCTTTTAAAATAAATGGCAGCATACATGGTCAAGTTGTTCCAACAAGGGGTCTTCGTCAGGGTGACCCAATTTCCCCTTATCTTTTTATCTTGTGTGCAGATGCTTTTTCTACTTTGATCAGCAAGGCGGTGTCCAGACACTCAATTCATGGAGTCCAGATTTGTAGGGGGGGCTCCTCCTATTTCACACTTGTTTTTTGCTGATGATAGCATTCTTTTTGCTAGAGCTTCAGTTAGAGAATGTTCGGAGTTAGCTAATATTATTAGCTTATATGAGCGAGCGTCGGGCCAAAAAGTCAATTTCGATAAAACTGAAGTCTCTTTCAGCAAAGGGGTTCCACAAGATATGAGGCAGGAAATTAGTGTACTGTTACAAGTCAAAGAAGTTGAACGCCAAGCCAAGTATTTGGGTTTGCCTAACATTGTTGGGAGATCCAAGAAAGCTGTGTTTTCGACTCTTAAGGAGCGTGTTTGGAAGAAGATTATGGGGTGGAAGGAGAAACTTATGTCTCGAGCTGGGAAAGAAGTCTTGCTTAAAGCGGTTATCCAGGCGATTCCTACTTACATGATGAGTATCTTTAAGCTTCCGGATGGTTTACTTGATGATATCCATGCGATGATGGCACGTTTTTAGTGGGGGTCTTCGGGAAATTCTAGAAAGATTCATTGGCATAGTTGGGCGGATCTTTGTCGCCCAAAACGTATTGGAGGTATGGGGTTTCGAGATCTCAAATGCTTCAATCAAGCTCTTCTAGCTAAGCAAATGTGGAGATTGCACGTGAATGCCAATCCTTTCCTCTCTGCGGTTCTCAAGGCACGTTACTTCAAGCACTCTAGCCCTCTTGATGCATATAGGGGGTATGATCCGAGCCTCCCATGGCGGAGTATATGGGGTGCTAAGCCGCTTCTTATTGAAGGTCTTGGTTGGCGTGTGGGACGAGGTGATCAAATTCATGTACAGAGTGAGCGGTGGCTCATGGCCGATGACAAGTTCATCTCCCCAAGGCTTATTGTTGATAACACTGAAAATTGCTTGGTTTGGCACTATATTGATCATGAGTCTAGGGAATGGAGAATTGAGGAGCTAATGGAAACCTTTGATGGAGCTACGGTTGAACACATTTTATCTCTGCCCATCTCCCCTACTGACATGGATGATGCGCTGATTTGGATGTACTCAAAGGATGGGAATTACAGTGTAAGATCGGGGTATTGGTTGGGTATGAAATCAAATGAAACGTCGACCTCAACCCACCAAGTTGATGATGTTTGGAAGAGAATTTGGCAACTCCAAAGGCCTCCTAAGCTTAAACACTTTTTATGGAGAGCATGTCGGAATTCACTCCTGGTCAATGAGGTTCGTCACTTTCGCCATATAGCCCCTAACCCGGATTGTTCTCGATGTGATGGTGGTGCGGAGTCAATTTGTCATGCGATTTTGGACTGTCGGGTGAATCATGATTTATGGTCTACCCACCCGTCTAAATCTCTGATTCAGGATGCACCCAGATCGTCCTTTATTGATGCTCTCAGATGGCTCTTTTCACATGCTTCTTTGGAGGAATTGTGTAGCATCGGACCATGCTTATGGGCTTGTTGGATGGGTCGCAATTTGAATGTGATGGCTCAGACACAGTGTAGCGTGACCCAGCTTGCGGGCAGCCTCTCCAAAATGGTCTTCGACTATCAGATGTACAATCAGAAGCTTGGTGTTCCCCCTAGACCTGCTGTGCAGTCATTCCAACAGTGGCAACCCCCTGGTCGTGGTTGGGTTAAGGTGAATTTTGATGCTCATGTGGGGTTGAACTCGCATAGGGGGCTGGGGGTTATTTTCCGTGATGATGTGGGGTAGATTTTGCTAGCTGGAACTCGTCGTGTTAAGGCAAATTGGAGTGTCAATGTCGCTGAAGCTGCCATCTTCGCCTTGCAAGTGGCGCACAGAATGGGATACAGTAATATTCACTTGGAGGGTGATTCCCTCACTGTTCTTGGTGCAGTACAAAGAAATGAGAAGGGCTCAACCTATTTGCATATGCTGTTTAATTATATTGTTGAGCTAAGCTTAGTTTTCTCGATGTTTAAATGTAGTTTTGTACGCCGAAATGGCAACACCGCAGCTCATATGATAGCCCGGTGGGATACCGGTACTGCTAGGGAAAAGATTTGTATGGAACCTTTCCCACCAAGTCTTCAAACCTTGGTGGCTCTTGATTTGCAATAATAAGCTGCAGGTGATTCTCAAAAAAAAAAAAAGCCATAAATTCCAAAACAATGTAGATTGACATCAATCATTTTTCATATACAACTCATATTCTTCACAATGTAGATTGACTGCAAACCGCTATTATGGATGACGTTTTGGGTGAAGTAAATAAAACGCTACTTTAAGTAGCGGTTTGGTTGTCATTAGTAAAATGAATATTTTTTGACTAAAATGCTTTTAGCCGGTTTCAAACCTGCGTTCCATTAAACCGTTAATCCCAGCGCGCAAAAGGGAAACCATCCAACCAACTACGCTCACGACTTTTCATAAAAAAATATTAATAAATTTTTATCTCTTATATTTTATAAATTTTTTCTCAGACTTATACTCCCTTCTATTCTCCCTGAGTGTTCCATTTGACTTTTCATCATTTTCTAGGTGGTTAAATAGGATCACATATGTAAGAGAAAAGTGTAGAATATTTTAATTTTTATATGTGTAATAAAGTGGGGTTAGTAGGTGTAAAAAAGTTAAATTTAGTAGGAATAAATTGGTAAAGTTAAAAATGAGTCATTTAAGGTGACTTGATCCAATAAGAAAATGATCTCTATGAGCGGGATATACTGGGTAGGATGATGATGATGATGATGATGATCCAATAAGAAAATGAGACACTTAGGGTGAATAGGAGGGAGTAACTTGAACTAAACCGCCATCTCAAATAGCGAGTTATTAAAAATAAAAAACTAAACCGTCACTTTAGATAGCGGTTTTATCTATAAAAAATTGTGCACCGCGGTATGTGGACGGTATCATGGGAAATAAATTTCCGTTTAACAACATAGGGTGGGAAATAAGTTCCATAATAGTAACATTTTTGACGGAAAAAGTTCTCTTTAATACCACGACAGGTGATGGTTCTAACATGATTTATGGTTCTTTTTTATACCGAGATGATCGAAGTTCAAGAAGATGTTTAAAATGGGTAAAAACAATATGTCGATGATCCTTAACAGACGTATTCTCTTCACTACTCTATTGAGAATGCACTTTTACATTGTTGTCTAATAATAATCCTTAACAGACAGTATTCTCTTCACTACTCTAGGTTTGTTGTGTAATAGACACAATAATATTAAGAGTATAATTTTAACCATTTACTCAACATTACTATATTATATATATATATATATATATATATATATATATATATATATATAGATAGATATATATATATATATATAATATATATAGATATATATATATATATATATATATATATATATATATATATATATATATATATTATATATATATATATATATATATATATATATATATATATATATATATATATATATATATATATATTATATCTATATATATATATATATCTATATATATATATATATATATATATATATATATATATTTGTGTAATTTGTACATAGGACCTTTTAATTTGGAGACTATAAAAACTCTTAATCGTCTCAATAAGGATACTTAGACGACGTCGAATAAAGTAATATTTAAGAGTAATAATTTGGATAATATGATTTTAGGACAATTATCTAATGCTTCAAAGAAATGAATAAAGCTTAATCATGTTTTTGTAATGAAAGTACAACAAATTTTCAATAGTACAAGATCTGAAACACAAATACGTATCAATAATAAAAATGTAAAAGATGTTAAAACCAATTACAACCACAATATTGAGCAATCAAATCAAACAAGCAAAATCAAATTAAATCCAACAATTCCTTGCATTAAACACACCAAGCAAATAGTAGCACCAAGTAACCGAATATCTCGCTCATAAAAGCATGTACACCACAGTATAATATATAATACTAATGATGAGTGCAATATTCCCATCAATATTCTTAGCCAATGGACCCAGTCATGCCCATGTTTTGGTGCATATTAGCTATTTGCTGGTTTGCAAGACTAGTTGGGTCCATTTGGGTTCCATAGTAAGATTGTCTCGACATTTCCAACACTATATAGCGTACAAACGTTTCGAAATTATGAGCATATTTCTTACGTTTGCAAAAGGTATCAAGAGCTGCTTTCATATTTTTAGGTGAACGGGTATCTTTTAATTTGCCGCACCCACAATCGATCAGTTGTGCGTGTAACAATGGATCGTACCTTCCTTTTAACAAATTATTGACGTTGGCTACCATAAAATTCACGAAAGTTGTAACGGCTTTTTCATTTTGACTTAAAACAGTAGCTGAGACACGTTCACCATTACACACCGGGCGTGATGGTGAACGAGAAGGAGCAGCCACAGTTGTTGTGGTAGCTAGGAAAAATAATGTCACTACCATTATTATTCCTAATGATAGTGCCATATTCAATATCTTTGGACCTCCCATTATGATATGTTAAAAGAAACTAAAGGTTTGGAAAGTTTTTTATTTTTTTTTTTTTATTTTTTTTTGGGAAGAGAGCTTACAAAGAAATTAAAATAATTGTGAAGATTGGATGTAGAGTGCTTAAGGAATTTAGAATGTTTATGTATTTATAGTGATTTAAATTGAGAATATTTCTTGACCATTTCACACTAAAGTACTAGTTATTGGTTAATATAAAGCTTGGTTCTTGCATTGTGGACATCAACCAATTTCTTCTCATTTTATTGTATTGCTACTTGTTGTGCAACTAGAAAACATTCTTTGTTAAGTTTGATCATACATGAGAATCGTGGGTCGTTAACCTCGCAGTTAAGGATATTCCCAAAAAAAAAATACTCTCTT
>JAAKBH010001359.1:0-21649 GCA_019776075.1 Amaranthus palmeri | reverse complement strand
TTGGTAAGTATTTGATATCGATTTGGAGGCTATTTTGGTTTGGTGTTTTCGGATTTTTTTAGATAATTTTGTGACTGTCATAGGGGCTAGTTAGTTGTTGTTTTAGGTTACATTGTGTGTATATAGTATTTGAGGTGTGTGGGCACTGGTGTGCTATTATTGCTTTGTGTGTCTTAACGATATAAGTATGTGATAGGTATTGCACACATTATGGTTGTTGAGTGGTATTGTGTAAGTGATGGGTGTCGGGTGTGTTTTGGTATTGGGTATTAAGCATGTCATTTATGAGTTAAATTGTATGTTTGGAATTTTTAATACTCCTTGTTACATGAGTTGCAGTAGACTAGAAGTGCATAATTTGGCATTATATCTTTGGTTTATTGGTGATGATCGGTAATTGAACTTTTAGAATAAGCGTACTTTTTACGAATTGTAAATAACTATTAATTGACACATGGATTAAACTAAATGTCTTTACACATACATCATGTTGTATGATTGATATAACAATTAATATTTTCTTTCTAATTCATTTTGGAAGTCTCGTATAATCATGACATTTATTGTCATTCCTGAAACTAAAAGGTTGGACAACTATTGCACATCACTTGTTATTTATTCCTTTTCTTGTTTCCTATTTCAGTTGATATTTTTTTCTCGTTGCGTCATTTCTTGAAAAATCTCATAATTTTATTCTGAATTTTCACCCTATGTTCTCATCTCTATAAAACGTCCATCAAATTATTTGTTATGTACAGGTTTATAAAAAATTATGCATACGGAGTACTCGATTAATGTCTATGAGTGTATTTAATTCTTTGGGTGTAGATTAGTTTTTGCAGAAAAATTCCCAATTGATGTGTTATGTCTCATTGTATTGTATTTTACTATTGTTTATGAGTACTAAGATTCATTTCTCTGAGTTTGTGTTCCAACTCTCTAGGTGTAGATAAGTCTTTGCAGAAAAGTTAATATAGGTGATGTTATTGATGTATTCTGTCTAATTGTAGTTGAAGTATTATGGCTATTCCTTCACTGGCTACTACTTCATTGCTTTTCTATAGGCAAAAAATCTGTGAAAATTGTAGACTGTAGTAGGCATTAGGGGTCAATGTAACGCAGAGAAATGTTTGAACATATGTGTATCCTCAGATTCAACTAAGTCCTTCTAGATAATATAACACAACTCCCTCATCGAATCTTGTTAGCAGCTATTAATATTTTGTAAACATGATTAACTTGATAGATTTTAAGATATGTTATATAATTACTCTCTGTATCAAGGATAAACTTTAGCCATCAAAAATACAAGTAATTAATATCACCTAAATACAATGAATTACCAATTTAATATCAGATGTCGTTCTTGCTTGATGTCTTTCAATGTAAAGGCATATTTTTGTTATATATAAGTTTATTAAAGATATATTTCCGTTATCATTTGATTATTTTCTTATCATGTATACAATTACGCAGTTTGCAGGTAGGTAAAGGGGGTCAATAAATGAATCGATCCACTAGATGCATACCTTCTGATGTCTGCAGATTGCAACATTAGTAGCAAGCCTGGTTTATTTTTTTGTTCAGACAAATCATTATGTTGCTTGAGATTTAAGTATGGAGCTGTCATTTTTCTTATGTGAGCTAAGCTACTTTTGTATACTACTATAAATCATCACTTGTGCCACTAATTATGCCACGAAAATTCAAAATTCGTGGCAAGTTTTGATCTTGCCACGAGAAAAATAGGTTTCAAGACAATATCACAATCATACCCAAATTTTTTGCCACGGGTATATATATCGTGGCAAAGATGCACTTGTGCCACGAATTATGCTAAGGATAAATATATACAGTGGCAAACAAACACCTATACCACAGGTAAATTAAAATATCGTGGCAAACAAGCATTTGCACCACAAATCTTGCCACGCGAATTTTTTTTGTAGCAAACAAAAACTTGTACCAAAAAATATGTCAAACGAAATATTTATCATGACAAAAAATTTGTGCCACCAATTATGTCTCGGGTAAATATTTCTCATGGCAAATAAAGACTTATAGGTCACGGGAAAATATCAATTCTGTGATTGTGTTATAAATATGATACTTGAATTTGACTTTATCGCAAGTTTTTATTTTGCCACAAAAATAATACTTCCTCTAATACAATTGTGTTGTCCTCATTTCCTTATTGGGACAATTCACTTCAATTGTCCCATTTCTATTTTTGTCTATCTTTTTAACCGAAATACTCCCACTTTTCCAATTCCCAATACCCCACTATCACTTTTACAATTACTTTAATCAAATTAAAACCCCACTTTTCCAATTCTCAATACCCAACTAATACCTTTACAATTAATTTAATCAATTAAAATACTCAACTACTACCCACTCTTAATATTTGTGCCAAACCCAAATGGGACAACACAATTGTGTTGGAGGGAGTATATTTTAAGAGAAAGGTAAAAAAAATAAAAAAGTTCATCAATTATTTAACTTAAAAATCTTTATCCAATTCAATTAGTTCTGTATGTATTAGAAAATAAGTCATTATTTTCCCTTGTTTTTTATTTAATATAAGAAAATATTCTTTAAACAATGATTTAATTTTATATATTTTAACTAAAAACATTTAAAATTATTGTTGAAAAACTTTTTTCACTTACCATATACTCAAACTAGACTTTAAACAATGATTTTAAGTAAGATTAAAGTATTTTTCAACAAAAGAGAGAAATGTTGTTTCTAACCTATTCCAATACTTTTTCAATTTTTTATTTAGTGAAAATCAGATCGTATCATCCTCTAAAATTCAAGAACACATGAAAAATGTTTTTTCTTTCTCTAACGTGCTACAATAAAAAAAAAACCGGAGCAATTCCGAAAGAAAGTTTCCAACTAACTCGAAACAGTCGGAAATTTATGATTAATTATCCGACTGACAAGCGTTAGTCGAAATTTCTGACTAACTTGCTACTAAATCAATTTATGGTCGGAATTTTAAATTGGAACAAAAAATAATATGCGACTAATAATATAGTATATACTAATAAGTGTTTGCTAAGTAATATATATTAATACAAGTAATATTATTCTAATATACAAGATCTTCATTAAAGCCGAAAATTATCAAGTTTGGAGAGTTATCAAAATCGGAGACTTCGAGGTAACAACTACCAACTCTAATAACTAAACTGTTTCAAAACCTATCACTGAAAATGAGAAAGAAGTTTTCTAGAAAATGGAGATGAACGCTCTTGCCTTAAATTAACACTTATTTGACTTCAACTATTAAGTTTTGTAAAAAATACCTTTAATAATCATTATTAAAATTCGAATCAAGAAAAACGTGAATTTTAGTCAAATTGATATATTTTTTTTAGATATATTCATATATATACATAAGTAAAATCTGGATTATATGAAATTTTTATACGATTGAAACTACCCAAGTAGTATCGGATCGTAAGATCGTAGGATCGTAGAATCGTGTTGTGATCCTACTACTTATATCCTGGAGCTAAGTAGGATCGTACGATTCTACCAATTTAAGATCCTACCTACGATCCGGATCGGTCGCCTAATTTTGGATCGTAAGATCGTAGAATCGGTGATCAGGATCGAGATTTCGATAACCATGTTAAGATGCATGTCCAACAATATAAAGAAAAATTACAATATATGCAATGAAATAATTACACACGAACAATTACAAATAGTAGTGCAAATAATAAAGCCATATGATTTTAAACAAGTCTTCATGTACACAACAAAACAACCTACTTTAAACGCTTTAGTGTAAATAACAATACATGAAAAAACAGTCTACTTGGCTATGATAGCATCTCCTAACTAAATTCTCAAGTAACATGTGTCCTTCGCTGTTAATATTCTTCAAACATCTTTTGAGCAAGATTATCTCTAAACTCTTTCTATTCATTACTTGATTGTGTACTGAAAATGTAATCATCTTCCACACCTTCTTCATCAATTGTCTCTATATTTAGTAAATCTTCATCTACCTCATTAATAAGACTTGTTTCATCCATACTTTCTACCGTCAAAAAGTTATGGAGAATAAAACAAGCGTTATTAACTCTAATTTGAGTCTTTTTCTCAAAAAAACTTGGATCTCTAAGTATACTCCATCGCTTTTTCAATAATCCAAAAGCCCTTTCAATTGTGTTTCTAGCCGAAGAATGTCGTAAATTAAAAAGCTCTTTGTAATTTGTTGGAGTGGTGCCTCTCCACAAATTCAGATGGTACCTCATACCTCTATAAGGAGCTAGAAAACCTTCACATTAGCAAATCCCAAATCAACAACAAAATACTTATCTGCATTATATAATTATTATACATATATTAGTATTTCATTTTACATTTTGTGTAAATTATTAGGTTGTTGTTACACATATAAAGTCTTACTTCTAGGAATTTTCAAACCATTAGGACTTTGAAGAGCATCACGAAGAATGCGTGGATCCGAAGCAGAACCTTCCCAACCAGGCAAAACGTAAGTAAAACGAAGATTTGAATCACATGCAGCTAAGACATTGGTGCTAATGTCCCCCCTTCCTATCTCGGTAGCGAGCTCGATCCTCAGTAGGCACAATCATTTTAATATGAGTCCCATCGAGAGCTCCAACAACGCTCTAATATGGTTTATGGTAGTTAATACTACAAATCAAACCTCCTAAGAAAGTAAAGACATCGATTTATTTTTAATACTATAACTTACCTCAAACCTATTCCACTTTGTATCCTTTGTGTAATTGCTCTAGTTACATGGTTTTATATAATACTTTCCAAGCGTGAGTAGTGCTTTAAGGACTACGTGAAATTGTCGACTAATAGTCTCTCCAGAGCGAGCAAAGGTTGCTTGTATTGTTCTATTTTTTAAATCATGTGCAAGAACATGAAGAAACATTGCAACAATTTCTTTCACTGTAACATATCTTGTAGTAACTAAACCACCCTTGGATTGTAAAATATTGCACAATTTCTCAAAACAACGTTTGTCTAGACGTAATTGCTCCCTACATATTCTATCATTCATCAACGTTTCCATCCAAATTGTTCGTCTATGCATACGTTCTTGTTGATTCCCTGTTATTTCCTATACTCCATACCTCCAATCAAACCAAGCCACAACAACAATCATGAAAAAACCTACAACCGCCATAACAACTTTCTTATCTTTGTCCACATTTTCCCTTGCACGTTTTCTAGATTCTTGAATACTAAGTTGATCAGACATTTTTTGTCTTCCAATAAAAAAAAACAATATTTGTCACTTAGGATACATGGGAGTATTTTGCAATTAATAATTACTAAATTCTAGTTCATAATTAACTTGTAAAGTTTCTCAATGCAACATCCTAGTGCTTAGGTTACTGTGATATTTTACATTTCATAAAACAAGCTCTATGAGATGCCACTGGGAACTAAAATGTCTAAATAATCACATAGGTCCATATAAAAAGCATGAAGTGGCAGATGTTACACAGCTAAAGGCTATCTATTATTTGGTGAAAGTAACTGCTTCTTATTGAGCACTTCATTTTGTAGCTACAGTTAATCCAAAAGATTCGTATTTTGTTAGATATCTAGTATTTTGTTTATGTAGGTTCTGTAATGATATTGACAGACTTTTAAACCTGAACCTACTTATCATAAACAACTCAGGTACAACGGTACAACTTGATTTGCAACAGAGACATCCAAGAGGATCAAAATTTAAAACATAAATGTTCCGTCTTAAAAAGAGTAAGCAAGAAATCCTTAAGGATTACAGATAGTTCATCTTGATAATCATGGAAAGAACAAAATTAAAGTAGTATTCTTGATGCTGAGATCATAAGTTGTAAGCACTAAATTCAAATATCACCGCCCACATTGGGGTTCATTAATGGGATTTGCGGCAACCCAAAAACATATTCTGTTGATCTGCTTCAGCTTCCAACTGGATGATCTAATTCCCAATGCCAAAATTTCTAACCCTACCATTCAGGAAAAGAAACATGATGATCAAAACATTGCATAACCTACATAAACTAATCGCAAATATCTGTGCTCTCGGTACCGAGCTCGATAGAGAAATAGAAAGTAAGAGATGGAGCATACCTGAAAAGCAAGGACGAAAAACTTTGGAGCAATGAAAACCAACGACAATGGTGGATCGAAGCAGATTGTATTGGAATTGGGAGATTACAACAATTAGAACGAGACAGTGAAAGATAAAAATAGGGTTTTTGAAAGAAGGAGAGGCAGATTGGATTTCAAATTACAGGTCATGGACTATCATTTTACCATCACTAGTAAAAAAATCCTTATTTGTATCTTGTTTTTAAGCTCATTTGTATCTTATATTAGGGGTTACTAACAAGTGGGTTACAAATAACATATTATTTGTATCGCTTGAAAACCCAAGATACAAATAAGGGTTATTTGTATCGCATGTTTGAAACACACGATACAAATAACAGCTTATTTGTATCGCATGTATCAAAAACGAGATACAAATAATGGGTTATTTGTATCCCCTGCTTGAAATATGGGATACAAATAACCCTTATTTGTATCTTGGGTTACAAACAGGCGATACAAATAACCCATTTATTTGTATCCCCCTATTTAAAACCTTAGATACAAATGACTTTTTTTAATTAAAAAAAATATAGCCTATATATATATATATATATATATATATATATATATATATATATATATATATATATATATATATATATATATATATATATATATATATATATATATATAGATATATATATATATATATATATATATATATATATATTATACAATAATATATATATATATATACATATATATATATATATACATATATATATATATACATATATATATATATATATACATATATATAATATACATATATATATATATATACATATATATATATATATATACATATATATATATATATATATATATAGATATATATATATATATATATATAATATATATATATTCTATTATATATATATATATATTATATATATGACATCAAGACAATACGAGACATAACAGATAAAATTATTTTTATTATTATACATAAGAAAAAGTATATACAATTAATTTTTATCTTTTACAAAATGCAATAGTAGCAACTGCATTATCGAAGCAACATACCATATACACTAAGAAATTGTTGCACATGATACAAGGACACAACAGAAGCAACTTAAATTTTATCGAGACCATAATCTCAGTGAACCAGCAGCCCACAATTGCAAATATTTTATCGGGACAACAGCAACACTTGAAGTAGATGAATGGCTATCAGCAATTCAAGAGAACTAGACAGCCCAAGGCATAGTAGTGTAGTCAGAACTGCATCAATTTCAACGAGCAAGAAGCCAAAGGCTTGTGAGGGAAGCAGCAGCATTTGCAAAGCTATACATTGATGCTGGATCATTAATTAGTGAGGAGTGAGGAAGCATGTCAGGCCAACAGCACCCCACAACAAAATCAGAGCATCATTCCAAAGCCATAGACTAACAAAAGTAGCAATACTCAACCACACCAACTGAGATGCATCAAAACAGTAGATAGCAAGGCAGCAAACCAGCAGCAACGTGACTCGAATTATGACAGCAATTCAGTATCTACATCAAGACCGGACAACTACCACCCAATAATAATAATAATAATAATAATAATAATAATAATAATAATAATAATAATAATAATAATAATAATAATATTATTATTATTATTATTATTATTATTATTATTATTATTATTATTATTATTATTATTATTATTATTATTATTATTATTATTATTATTAACAAAAAAAGCTAAATAAATACACAAACCAACAAAAAAGCAAGGCTGCTGTCTGCCGGTAGTTTGAGGCCAATAAGCGAACGATTCTGATTCTGACTCTTGAGATTGTTGATATGCACTGATTCTTATTGGTCTTATTGGTCTTATGGTATTTTTACAATGTATAGCATACAATGTATAGCAGCTTAAATGCACAGTTGGTGGTTCATATACACTAGAATACTAAGCATACACTGATATGCACTGATGCACATAGAATATACACTAATATGCACTGATTTGCTGGTATAATATTATCAGTACTAAATAGCAGCTATGCACACAGAATATACACTGATAAGTCAAAGCACATGATGAGTAGATAAGTCAAAGCAGCACAAGATGAACACCAGAAACCAAAAGCAACACCAGCACAAACATAATTAACTGAAGTGATAATGTACACGGGGAAGGTTGAATGACTGGTGCTGAGGTCCAAAAGTTTCCTATAAGTGACACCCTCTACTAAGAAGTGATAATGTACACCTTGGAGTATTCAGCCTAAAGACCATACACACAAGATGTAAATACACAAACGAATGTCAATTAAAAAACACATAAAATTAACAAAAATAAGTACATATCCTTTTGCTCAATTCTAATGTCAATTAAGAAAACACAAAATGAACAAAAAAAAAAAAAACACAATACAAAGTCCTTGTAATACTAACCTCCTTGCCTTTCTTTTTACAGTAACTTTTCTAGTTGTCGTATGCTTGTGTACCATGTTTAACCTTGCACACAATAAACAACCCTATACTTAATCCCTTATCTATTAGGTCATCCCTAAATGAGGGCTTATTGCAAATTCACCAGTTAGAAAAAACTAAACGAAAAAACATTAAATGATTGTGAGTTTGATTTGTCTTTCCATCATAATAAACTTATTACTGAAGAACATTCAGAACTTAACTTCAGCAACAAATTAGTAGCTCAATACATTTTTTAATTACTTTAGATTTAGAATCATCTACTACTTTATAAGGCGATTAACCTGATAAATTGATTCCTCTAACTTTCAAATAATTAATCTATTAATAAAATACAAAACACATTGCATGGGCTATTTTTAAGAGTATTGGTATTGGGTTGGAATTGGGCCAAATTCTAGAATTGAATTTTATGACCTTCCAAACAAGTAAATTGAGACAATTCTGGATTTACAAATCAAATCTCCATTCCCAAACACAGCATTAAGGAATTTATGAAATCATGCATACTTATTTCACTTAATCAACACCTTTAAATTTCTTCTAGCAAATTGAAATTTTGCTAGGGAAATTTAGATCATGAAACAAATTTATTTAAATATTAAAAATAGGTTTTATTCTTATATCAAATTTGAATTTTGTTAAAGAATATCAATCAATGAAGGATTTTATAAAATTTTGACTTAACCCTTTTAACAAATCAATTTTGTTAAAGGATATATAAATAAAAACTTACATAAAAATATACTCAATCCTCCTAGAAGTCATAGGACATCATCATATATAAAATATAAAATATAATTTACTTTAAAAGTAAAAATCTAATATTAACTCGTAGATTTCACTTACCCTTGATTTGGAATTTGGATGAACACAACGTTATTTTTTTTTAATTTGTGTGAACCGAAATTAAGAAGAATGAAAAGAAAAAGAAAGAAACTCTTTGAGGCAAAAACAAATGACAAAAAGTGGAACATTCTTGCATAAGAGTGGTTTTTAAAGGAAAACCGCATAGCTCCCTTAACTCCCCTCTTAAAAGTGTCATAATACACACTTAAGAGGGAGTTACAAACCCCCCCAAATTCCATCTAAAATGATGATAAAAATTATGTGATTTATTATCTTTTTATTTTATTATTTTTGTCAATCAACTAATTATGTGATTTAATACCATGATCTACTTTTATCACACATGTATAATTATGATTAAATATTAACTACTAAATGACGATAAAAAAAAATTATTAATTTATTTTAATTTATTTTAATAAAGATTGACTATTATTAATTTATTTTAATATCGAATATTCTATAAAAATTACGGGTGTTACACTTGCTGTAATACTCATGAACAAACTCCTCAGGATTACCCCTACTTTCCATGATTGTGGCATAGATATGATGACAAGGGATTCCAGTTAGTTGCCACCGGTAGCAGGTGCAAGACCTCTCAACCAAGTCTACTAGGCATGTGTGTTCTTTGTAGTCCACCTGAAATTAGGGGTGTTCAAAAGTACGCGACCCGCCCGACCCGACCCGTTGACCCGCCTCATAAATGGCGGGTCAAAAAAGCAAAAAAAATGAAAAACTCCGGGTCGGGTACCCGACCCGCCTTAACCAGGTCAGGTCATGGGCCGCTTTTAATTTGATTCGGGTACCCGTTAATGACCCGGTAATAGTTTTTCTTTTTTTTCTTTTTTGTTGTAGAAGACCCGATATCCTAATCTTATGATTATTAAAGAACAACCATATAATTATTCCAAACAACAGATTAATAATTGGAGAAAAAAATATTAAAGAAAGCTGCTAAGGAGGTGGTCGATGAGATTATAGATCAGATTATTAGTGCTTGCCCAGTAGTCGGTAACAGTCCGTATCGGATTCCAAATACGACCAAGCTGTTTGGAATAATAATTTTCATTAAAGGTAGTGAATTACCTTGACTGTAACTTTCAAAATTATTATTCCAAATGATTTTACCTTGCTTGTGCTTGTTCTGGAACATTATTATTCCATAAAGCTTGGTCGTATTTGGATTCCATATGATTTTCAAAATTATTATTCATGGATGAATAACCTTGAACATGTTCCAAAACAAGCACAAGGAGCTAGCTTCTAAATTTCTGAAATTTCAAACTCAGATACATGGAAAATTGTACTGTAATATGAACAAGTATCTAATTCATCTATGAATATTATTACTTCTTTCATCTTCAAATTCTACAATTAATATCTTCAAAAAAAAAATTGACAATTAATAACCGGGTACCCGGTGTCCCGACCCGTCTTATCCGAGTACCCAGTTACTGGGTACCCGAATTAAATGGGCTGGGACCCGGGCCGTTAAAAAAGGTACCCGGCTAAGCCGGGTACCCGGTAATGAACACCCCTACCTCAAATAGCCCTTAAATTAGCCGCTTAATTAATTAATTGTAATTAATTTAGTATGATTAGGATTATTGAATCTTAAATATGAAATTTTATTTGGACTGAGTAAACTCTTCTATTACCTTTGGGTATCAGTTTTATTTGATTCGGGATTAAAGGAAGTTATACGATGAAAATTTGGTATAATAATATTTTAGAGATGATAATTTGTTCTATAAATTATTTTTACTCATATTTGAAGTTTTCTTTAATTTATCTAAAATGGCATTTGAATAAAGTAAAAGTTGTAGAACTATTTTATTTTACCTGCTATATTTATATTAATCAAATTGTGTTCCGTAATGTGAGATAAAATATAAAATTACAACACTAATACAATATGGTATGAGATAAAAGAAAAGTTTCACTTGGACATCTTGGAGAATGACACCTACTTTGCTAAGTGTCAACTCATTATCTTTTTCAACCGTATTATGTAAGATGAATCCATCTCCTGCCTCCCTCTCACGCCATTTTCTCCCATAAACACTATTAAAGTCTTCTTGCTTCTACAATCCAATTTCAGAGATTATCAGTTGTAAGTTCTATTTTCTTCTCTTTATGGTGAATTAAATTAGGTCACAGATGTATCCTTTCCACTTCTTTATTTTTAAACTATGACAAAGGGTTTGAATTTTGGGTTATTTCTTCAATTGGTTATTAGTAAAACCATATTTGGATAAATCAAGTGGTTTAGTATTTATGAGTTCAAATTGGGTCTTTGATTCAAAGTTAAGTATCAACTTGAACTTAAGATGAGTATATGGATTCAATTAGTAATTGGGTTGTTTAATGTTGATTAGTATTGGTTATTTGGGATATTTGGTTTCTAGCATAAAATTTAGTATTTTGGATATTAAAATTCCGGTTCAGAAACTGTGCGTCCTGTTCTAGCCATTTTTGGGGCATTTCTGATTGATTTTGAGTTCTGGTCTCTTCATGAGGTTGGTAGAGCTCTAAGTTGCGATCGCGTAGACACTTGAATCGCCCAAAATGAGTTCGTATGAGAGAGTTATGTTCAAATTAGTGAGAAACTACCAGGCTACCATGAAAATCAATAATAACCTTCTGTTTTACCATTTTCGTGGCTTTTCTGATTGTTTTCGGGTTTTGATGTCTTCATAAGAATTATAGAGCTTTGAGTTGCGATCGCGTAGACACTTGAATCACCTCTATATGAGTTTGTATGAGAAAGTAATTACCAAAATACTAGCAGGGTATCCTTTTATGGTACTAATACGGGATTAGTAGTTATGAAACAAATCGGGTATTCCTTTAATTAAATGTTTAAGGTTATTTATTGGGTACTTGAGATCAATTTAGGATTATTACTCTTTCTTTGTTGAGTATTATTGATGGTGATGCAAAAATGGAGCTTGAATCTTTATCCATTGAAGTTAGAAGTTGATGCACACATAGTGTTTGTTCAAATGCATCAATGAAGTTCTTTGGTCTTCTAATTTGATTTTTGATTGAAGAATTTGCTCAAGAAGGTAAATCTACAAACACTATTATCTTTTAAACTTAATTTAACTATTTCAAATGTCATGTTATGTTTTATACAATTTGGTATTACTGCTATTTATATTAAAGCAAAATCGTATAATTTTTGTGTTCGAAACATTAGAATTTGACTTTTTTTGACCTTGCTTTTAATCCTTGATCAAAATTATGTTTTGTATGTTCATAGCTTTATTAATATGAGCTTTAAAATATTGTACTATGAAAATGAGTTATGATTATTGATTTTAAAGAAAATCAAGTGATTTATTGATTCGTTTTATATTGAAATGTTCAACATTGAAACATGTTCGTTTTTGGGAATTGGCAACAGATATTTATATCCGAATTATTATGAAATCTTATAGCTTGATAATGGGTAATGGTTATTCGGATCGGTCTCGAGCCCCTGGTCCCGTTTTGTTCTTGCAAGAACCGTACTTCGGTGATGACGATCACCCGTATTCTCAGGATTTAATACTTCCTGACGGTCCATATTCCCATGTTTTAAAGTGTTGTTATATTATTGTTTTAATATGAGTTTTGAACAAATACGTTTGGTATATAAAGTTTTGTTTGTTTCGCAAATGAATTTATATGTTTCATTTGCCATATTTTGACTTTCGCTATTAACTTGTAAAGTAATAGCCGTATTTTGATTTCACTATTAACTTGTAAAGTTATAGCCGTGTTTTGATTTGCTTTGCACTAAAGGTTCTTAGCCGTATTTATGTTGAAACCAAACGGTCTTTTAAAAGAGTTTTGGTTTGATAAATTAATGTTTTATAAGGAGTTACTAAATGAGCAAAAGATTAAATTGAAGTTGTTTGTTAATGACTTGCATATAAATGTAATAGTTTGTTGGATTACTCAACAATTCAATTTTTGGCAGTCTTTGATGGGGCCTATCCCTTACGAGGGTAGATCCATTTTCAGGTTAACTCTGCTGTGGAGATGATGCCTTCTTGTGTTATGTGTTAAGTGCGCGGCGAGGGCATGTTTTTAAAAATCATAATGTAAATTAGATATTTGAAAATTAATTTGTAATTATTTTATAGCGTTTTGTAAATAGTATTCACATATTTAATGTAAAAAGTTTTAAATACTCTGATATTAGTTTGTTGTGGCTATCGAGCCACAGGCCGGATTCAGCCTAGACTTTTATAAGTCTTCCACTATGCTTTGTAGACAGTATTATAATATTGTTTATGCTAGTTTGGGCTATTTCACCACCTCAAAAAGGGTGCTGCTAGCAACCCTTACTACATAGCCTTTGTATGTCTCAGTGGCCCAATCAAATTGCTTCTTTACAGAGGGCAAAAGCCCACCCTCCATGGCCAAAACACCTTCCCTCTTGCTATGATGCCTCTGTATAATATACCTTCGCATCCATTCATCAAGAGCATATAACCAGTGGAAGTGATGCAAGCCATGACTATGTGGATAAAATGAGTCGGAAAATTCCTTCACCTTCTTTCCAAGCCAAGAGAGGTCTTCGCCAATGCGATCCACTTTCCCGTTTGCTTTTTATGATCAGTACGGAATACCTGTCTAGATATCTGAAAAGTGTTGAGCATATTTATGGTTTCCACCCTCGCTGTAGGAGAACCAAATTATCTCACATGTACTTTGCTGACGATTTGATGCTTTTCTGTAAGGGTGATCTCTCTTCAATGACTGTCCTTTATCAATGTATCTAGACTTTCTCTACAGCTTCAGGTCTTCAAGCGAACTCTGCTAAATCAACCATTTATACCTCTGGGAGTGGACTCGGTTACTCGATCAGCCATTCAGGACCTCACTAAGTTCTCGTTTGGTTCCTTTCCTTTCCGATACCTTGGAGTTCCTCTCTCATCTAGACAGTTATCCATAGATGAATGTGAATGCTTGGTTGATAAAATGACTAGTACAATTAAAGGTTGGCAAGTCAGGTATCTCTCTTACGCCGCCCGTCTTTAGCTTATCTAATTAGTGGTTATGGGGATTTCTTCATATTGGTGTCAAATTTTTATCCTTCCCAAGAGGCTTATCCATTGTATTAATGCTATTTGTTGGTCATTTTTCTGGTTTGGTATTTCTTACTCTTCTAGGTCGGGTATGGTTAAATGGAAAGATGTTTGTAAACCTAAGAAATTTGGCGGCCTGGGCATTAGAGACATTTATACTTGGAATCAAAATGATGTAGGAAAGATCGTATGGCATGTTCATATGATGAAAGATTCTTTATGGGTACGATGGGTCCATGGTGTGTATACCAAGGGAGGTAGATGGGATTTGTATAATGCTCAACCTTTGGCTAGTTGGGCAGTGAAAAAACTGTGTGTTATTAAAGATACTTGGAAACAATGGGTTTTTTGAGACAACTATTCTATTAATGAGGTCTATAAGGAGGTTTTCATGGACCATCAACGGGTGAAATGGCATTCTTTAGTTTGGAATCACATTTCAATTTCGGAAACAAGGTTTTCTTGTTGGCTTTTGGCATTATGTAAATTTAAGACCAAGGATCGCCTTCATTTAAGTGATGCTTTGGTTGATGATTTTTGCCCGGCGTGCTCTGCCTGTAAGGAGACCATCAAGCATTTGTTCTTTCAATGTCCGTTTAGTATTCGATGCCTTAAGGATCTTTCTGATTGGACAAGGGTTAGATTTAAAGCCATTGGCGTTATTGACATTCGTAAGTTCAACACCTCCAAAATTCTGCAAAGAGTGTTGGTGCTTTTTATGCCTTAACAGTTTATTCTATATGGCAAGCTCGGAATAATGCCATTAGGAATTATGTTGTGAAATTGACATCTGCCTTAGTTAGCGAAATCCAACAAGAGATTAAACTCCGTCTTAGAGTGCTTCAACTAGATTAGCTTCCTCAATGTAGTAGATTATTATGATCATTCCTCTTCTGTTGTTCAGCTCTTATGGTGGTGATTCTCCTTGGAGGTGACGTTCGGTGCCTTTTATTGATCGAGCTGATACTTTTATTTTTGTGGTTCATTGATTTGGTGTTACTGTCTCGTGCTTATTTGCTCTAAGTGTTATGTGTGTTGTTGTGGTATGAGTGTTTGATGGATTGAAGCAGGAGTCCTTCCACGAACTGTTTGCTTGCTTTCTTTTTTTAGACTGCTTGTGGGTGCTGTTTCATTTGTTGGCTACATGATGTGGGTTCTCGTGCTGCTGATTTTGTTTGTGAGTATTTGTTGAGCAGGTGTTTCTGTTGCTAGTCTTTGATTTTCCTCATTTTGGTTTTGTTGGATTGTTGCTGATGGTTTATGGTGCTTGTTGGACTGTTACTGATGGGTCCTTTGGTTTCTGCGTTGGTGCACACATGGATGCTGCTGGGTTGCTTTATGAGAGTTTCAATGGTGTTGCATATTTGTGGTGTCTAGTGTTGTTTTGGATTGCTTGATTCAATTTATGATGGAGTGTACTGTAGTCTCTGTTTGTTTGCTTTTGGTCTGGCTGATGCAGCATGCTCTTGTCCTATCTGCTGTTGTGTTCTATGAAGCTGCTGTCTGAAGGATGTTTCTTTTGTTTTGGATTTTCCTTGTTTTATTGCTGGTGTTTGGTGTTGGCGTGCTGTGATGGTGTTCTGCTGCTGGCTAATTTGATGCTCAACTGCTAGCATGCTGGTGCCATTTTATTTTATCCAATTGTTATCTTGAGGCACCACATCAGTTTTAGTGGTTGTTCTGCTATGTATGCTGGGCGGATGTGCTGTTGCTACCTTTTATTGAGAGTTTCTCAAAAGTATTGAAGGAGTTGTTGCTTTCTTGTGATGCTGCTGCTGAAGCTATAACTGGATGTTGATGTTGGCTGCTAGCTTCTGTTAAGGTGTTGGAAATAAAGGGGCTTGCAGCTAGCTATGCTCTCTTTCAATCCTTGTGAGGATTTTTTTTCTTGTTTTTGTTGATTTCTTTACCAGCTTGTTTTATGCTTGTATAGCTTACATTGGTATATAGCTTGTTTTTCAGCTGACTTTAACTGACGGCTTTTATAGGCCTCTTTTTCCTCGTATGCACATGAAGAGTGGGGCGAGGAAACCTTTCATAGAATGTGGGTCTCGTTTGCACACTGATGCAAATAAGGAATTTGAGATTTTATGCCTTGATGTATTATTGGGTTTTTTCTAGTAAATGAAAAAGTTTTTTATTTGCCAAAAAAGAAATGCTCAGAAGTCAAATAACCTAGACTTACTAAAAAGAACTAAAAGGTTCTCTATAATCAACAAAAAAACAATTCAAAAATTAAATTATGTTAAATTATCAACAAAAAATTATAAAAATTAAATCATCCTACAATTTTTGGAATAAAGCAACTTACCAAGATGAACGTGAAATAATTAATTTTTTTAAATGAAAATTAAAAATTAAAAATTAGAAATGGAACTTTGTAGGATGTAATGGACCTTGATTGAGTAACCATAACCCTTATTCAATTCAACACCCTTGATAGACGAATTTGGGTCGAATTACTTCCTGAAAGCCGAAGCTTAATTGTTAGGCCCTTGAGATTTTGTTATCTATTTCCTAATTTTGGTTTATAATTAATTTTTTAAAAAAAATAAGAAAAAAAAATGGAAATTAAAAATTAAAAAGAACTAAAAAGTTCTTTATAATTAACAAAAAGCAGCTCAATATTTCACCAATAAACAACATATATTCATTCATGAAAATGCTTAGAAATCAAATAACCCTACAATTATTGGGATAAAAAGACTTACCAAGATGGGCGTGAAGATGATGGCGAGAAGTGATAGCGAGTGGTGGTGGCGAGTGAGGGTGTCAAGTGGTGGTGGCGAGTGGTGGTATCGAGTGAGAAGATGAAACAACAGGCGACCTGTTGTGCTGTTGAGTGAAGATGAAACAGCAGGTGTCTAGTGTGGGTGATGAGATCCAAGTGAGGACGACTAACGGTTGGGGCCGGTTGAATGAAAGTGGCGGGTTGCGTGGTGCGAGTGAGAATGAAGGTTTACAAATGAGAAGAGGTTTGAGGGAATTGGGGGAGTGACGTGTTGCTTTGAGGGAATTGATAAGGTCCTAAGAAATTTGGACACGCGGTTTTTTTTAGATGATTTTTGCAACAACTTTTTCTGTAATTAAAATAATTTTTTTTCTCAACAAGTATACACATGTTGTTAAACATTTAGTTTATATTTTGCAACAACAATTTTGGTTGTTGTACAAACTATTATTTAAAAGCAACAAAAATATGGTTACAATAAATTGAGCCAAAAATTTCTAAACACCCGCCTTTTTGCAAAGGGAGGAGAGCAAAATTATCATGTTCTGCAATAGCTATTAACAACAAATTGTTATTTCGCAACAACATTTTATTTTTCGGAACAACCAAAAATCTACCATTGCGAAAACTTGTTGCTAAAAAACGGTTTTTCTTGTAGTGGTTGCCACTTGCCACTAATATATTACTATATGCCACCAATAATGCGAAAAGATGAAATAAAGCACCATCAACTATTTCAAAAAAGTGCTCAAACATAACTAAAGACAATTGAATCTTAGCTAAAATCGTTAGCTCCACATTGAACAACAAAACAGAGTTTAGGCTCATTCAGATAAGTCTTGAGCAATCCTTAATCTTGTATTGGGATTGTTGTTAGACAATAGTCGAAGTTATATTTGTTGTTGCTTATTATTTTGTTGCTGAGTTTTTTGCTGTAAATTGTTCTAATTATTCACCATCATCTTCTTCCCTTTCACTACATCAAACATATAGAAAATAATTCTCATCGCATTCACACTGATATCCTCTTATCCATAAAAGGTAGAGTAAAAAGAATGTGGGGAAGCGACGATTTTGATATGTGTGAGGCTTTGGCAAGTGATAACTATAGTGGGGGTATTATTGTAGTTTGGGAGGCGAGCAAATTTAGAGTTGTCCAAAAATATTGTAATGAAAGATGGATCATTCTTGAAGGGAGTATCATGAATTGTCATTTTGAATGTTGTGTGGGCATCATCTATAGTCCAAATGATAGACAAGGAAGAAGTGCACTATATGAGGAATTGAAAGATGTTCTTGAGGCTATAAACAAACCAATCCTCCTATTGGGAGACTTTAATGTGATCCTTCACCCAAGCGAACGAGTTGGAAGCTTTAGATGTGAATTGAGTATGAGAGAATTTGGAGATTGGATACAAAATCTGGGATTGATTGACATGCCTCTACATGGTATAAGGTATAATTGGAGAAGAAATGAATCAAAGAGCAGACTAGATAGAGCACTATGTATATGGTTGGCTAAGAGCATTTCCAGAGTTGACACTTACAGGGCTTAAAAAGAGCTCATCTTACCACAATCCCCTTGTGCTTTCTTCCTATATGCGGGAGAATTGGTGCCCTAAGCCATTCCGTTGTTATGACGCATGGTTCTTACACCCGAAGTTCAAGGATTTCCTTAAAGCTGAGTGGAGGAACATTCCAAACATGTCCATTAGTAATAAACTAAAAGTCTTTAAAGGCCCGATCCGAACCTGGAGCAAGGAAGTGTTTGATCAGATGGATGAGAAAATTAAGGCATTAGGAGGAAACTATCCATAAACTAGAGTTGTTAAGTGATGACAGACCTTTGAATGAGATGGAAAAAGCCAGATTGTGTGCGGCCCAAAATCATCTCATTTTATTGCAAATTAGAAGGGAGAGAATATGGAGACAAAAGGCGAGAACCTATGGTTTTAGCATGAAGGACCAAAACACAAAATTCTTTCATGCCTCGACAGTGTTTAAAAGAAAGAAGAATGAGATTCTTCAATTGGAGATTAATGGGAGGTCCATCCAAGGTGCACAAAACCTTAAAGTGGAAATAAGAAACTATTTTGAGCAAAGATTTAGACAAGAACAGGTTCCGAATTTTGATTTTGATATGGGGGGACACCCAACAATCTCAGAGGAACAATCCAGACTCTTGGAAGCTATCCCTTCAAGCAAGAAATTGAACAAGCGGTATGGGCATGTGGTGTGGATAAGGCACCGGGATTTGATGGATACAACTTCAGGTTTATTAGGGAAATGTGGGAGGATATAAAAGAGGACATATTTTCTTTTGTTGATGAATTCTTCTCTATTGGAGCTTCTACTAGAAACATAAATGTGACATGGGTTTGTCTTATCCCTAAAGTGGCAAGTCCCACTTCCATTGAGGACTACAGGCCGATAAGTATGGTGGGTGCCCTTTACAAAATCATCTCAAAGATCCTCTCCTCCCTTCTTAAGGAGGTTATATCTACAGTCATTGATAAATCGCAGAGTGATTTTGTCATGAATAGACAGATCCTAGATGGGGTACTAATTACAAATGAGTCTTTAAACTGGTTGAAAAAGAGGAAAATACCTGGAACACTTTTGAAGCTTGACTTTCAAAAGGCTTATGACTCGGTGAATTGGAACTTCTTGAAATTGGTTATGGATAAGCTTGGTTTTGGGAAGAAATGGATCAACTGGATAATGAATTGTGTTACCTCAGCGTCGATGTCCATTCTTCTTAATGGTTCTCCACTTAAACCATTTAAGATGGAGAAGGGCTTGAAACAAGGTGATCCCCTGTTTCCATATCTTTTTATCCTTGTCAGTGAAGCATTGGTGTGGATCCTGAAGAAGGCAACCAAGTTGGATCTAATTGGTGGTGTTCAAATTAGGAAGGACAAGGTATGTCTTAAACATTTACAATTTGCTGATGATACCCTGATATTTCTTCCTCGAAACTCTGTTTGTGTAACAAACTACTTTAGAATACTGGATGTGTTTTCTGTTATGTTTGGTCTATGCTTGAATTATAGAAAATCCTGTTTCATCACATGGAATAGTAGTGATCATATATGGGCAAGGGAGTTGGCTAGTAGTGTTGGGTGTTCTCATGTTAAATGCCCTTTTACTTATCTTGGTTTTCCCCTGGGTGCTAATATGAATAATCTTTCTGCATGGAAACCTGTGATTGAGAAAATTCAGAACATATTGGCGTCTTGGAAGGCTAAAACCCTGTCGAGGGCGGGTAGGCTTACCCTGATTAAAAGTGTTTAAATAGCCTTCCTATGTACTATATGAGTCTCTTTAGAATGCCTAAATCTGTTGCTCTCAAGATTGTCAAGCGTCAAAGAAAATTTTATTGGGGTGAATACTGTGGTGACAAGAGGGTTATCCCTAATATCAAATGGTCTGTTATAGAGTTACCAAAAGAAATGGGGGGGTCTTGGTGTAGGTAATATTTTGAACAAAAACTTGGTGTTGTTGTTCAAATGGTGGTGGCGATTCTCCGAAACAGATAATTCACTGTGGAAGAGAATTCTCATGTTAGTACACAGACTTAGTGGCACAAAAGCCTCGTCGCTCACGTTCAGAAATGTGAAATATGGCATGTGGGCTCAACTGATGAGCCATGATAGGGATACATCCAAAGTTAGATCAATTGTAGAAGAGGGCCTTAGATTAAATGTTGGAGTCTGGAACACTATCCTTTTCTGGCACGACAGATGGTGCGAAATTGGTAATCTAAATAGTGTTTTCCCTAGATTATTTTCCTTGTCCTTACAGCAAAACTCTTTCATTAGTCAGAGGGGATATTGGCAGAATGGGGTATGGTATTGGAACATCGGATGGCGTAGAGAATTTTTGATTGGGAATATGAAGAGGTTAGCAGACTAAAGAGTCAAATTGATCTAAATAAGCCAAGATTGGGGGAGATCGATGGTGTTGGATGGAACAATTCTGGGGATACAGCTTTCCCAATAAAACTCATTGTTAATAAACTTTTTGATTCATCTGCGCAGGTCTTGCCTAAGAGCATTATTAATTATGTGTGGAGAAGCTTTATACCTCCTAGAGCAAAATTAACAACATGGATGGCATGCTTAGAGAAGCTTAACTGGAAATTTCCTTCTTGAAAAAGGAATCATTAACCAACAAAATGCTCTTTGTCCGTTCTGTAATCTGACTGTGGAATCAAACTCCCACATTCTGTTTACCTGCAGGTTCTCATGGTGTACTTGGATGGAAATCGTAAATGATTGGGGATTTTCTACTACTCTTAATGAAAATTGCAACAGGTTCATTGATGCATGGCTTACACTCATGAAAAGTCGAAGATGGAAGAAACTTTGGACCTTGATCCTTGGATGCGTGTTATG
>JAAKBH010001358.1:0-21666 GCA_019776075.1 Amaranthus palmeri | reverse complement strand
GGGCTGCGGTTTTTGTCCATGTCCGCAGCCCTTTGATGTGCTCGATTTAGAGCACATTTATATCCCTACTTTGGTGTCGAATCTCGTTGTTTCTCATTGGTTTTATATATTTTACACTCGATTTTACCTTGTTTTTGTCTCCGCGGTGTTTGAGGTTATTTCAGGTATTTTCGGAGATTTCAAGGTGAAACGGATCGAGTTCGAGGTTTAGGCATCGTAATCGAAGAAGATGCACACATTTCGATACATTTGCAAAGGCCTCGTTAAAGTTCAGCGCACATTTCGAGACATTCGTGGAGGCCTCGTTAAAGTTCGACGCACATTTCAAGACATTCGCGAAGCCCTCGTCAATGTTCGGAATGTGTATATATATATATATATATATATATATATATAAAAGTTAGGCAACATAAGTAATTAATTGAAGTTTGATAGCCTATGTAATTTCTTACAACGAGAAGCAAAGTTAGGCGCATCATAAACAAAATAGTTGCTGGAGCGGTGCATTCATTGCTGATTTTCTGTTTTGGCCGATTGTCAACATCATTCGGTCGAAATGTATTTATTCGGTCAACAAAATTTGGGGCACAATGTCACGAACTTCTGGAAATGGCGAATGGCAAGCTATTCGGTCGAATGTCGGCAATTTCTGAGCAATTATTTTTATTTCGTAGGATATATGGGCAATCAAAAACCCTTATTTCTTTGGACTATATATACTCCAATTTTTGGTAATACTCCTATGCCTATTTTCAGAGAAACCCTCTCAATTTAGAACATCAATTTATTGCTTTCCACTTTAATTTCATGCCCTAGTTTAGTGTTCTTTCTTTTTCATTTTCATTTAAGCATTGTAATCTTACATTATTTCCATTCAAGTTTCAAGTTTAAGTAAGTTTATCTTTACCTTATTGTTTCTTGCTTTCAATTTTCATTTTGATGTTATTAAATGGTTTCTTTGCATTTGTTTTGATTGTTGCTTCATTTATTGTTCATTTGTTCTTCAAATTTGTTCTTTCTTTTCTTATTGCTTTGTAGAGTAGATGGTAGTTATATTTATTGCTTTGTTCTTGTTTCTTGTTGGTTTTTCTTCTTGTCCTAATGTTTTCATTCATGATTTCTCTCATGTTCTTAGTTGTAGTTAGTTTAAATATGCTAGAGTAGTGGTTTTAGGGTTTTGGGTTAGAGAAACCTTAGGGCTTTGGTCTTGTGTTTAATGTTTAGGAAGATGGTTGAGATTGATGTTGGTTTGTTGATTGATATTCGAGTCGAATCTTGTCCTGCCACTCCTTAGCGAGACATAGGGCGATTATGGGTCGTTCGCATGACTATAGGTCATCAACTTCCCCTCGATGTCTAGAGTGTCTCGATTGATCTTCGTTTGATCTCCCTCGACCTAGCCTATCTCTACTTCCAATAGACCTACCTAGGGTGGACCTAGCTTAAGCCCGCTTTCTTTCTTTGTTTGTTCTTGTCATTAGATTAGTTCACCCATCCTCTTACCTACCAACCATACATCTTTCCCACACCAAACTTTTAGACTAACATCCCTTGTCTCTGTGGTTCGACCCCCGACTTACCGCTACACTCGTTGTAGTATTGGAAATGGTGATTATAAATGTGTTTGCATAGCCAAGGTTTCTAGCGTATAACGACGCGCTAAAAACCCGGCTATCACCCTTTACCTTTTTTGTGGCTGCGTATTTTGAGCGCAGCCCTTTAATATTATTTGTTGCTGCTACAATAATGGCTGGGGTCAAAAAACGCAGCCTAAAGGGGCTAAAAAACCGCAGCCCTTAAGCTTTTTTCCACTAGTGATTCATTATTAATTGTTTATTCATAGTTCGTTTATCATCGTTCATTGGTCATTGTTCTTTGTTCACGATTCATTTTGCATTGATCAATGATCGTTGTTCATTATTCATCGTTCAATATTCATCGATCATAGATCGTAGATCATTGATCATTAATCTGTGTTCATTCTTCATCATTCATTGCTCATTGTTTATCATTCGTTGTTCATTGATCATTGATCCTTGTTCATTGTTTTTTGATCATTTATTTTTGTTTATTGCTCATCATTTGTTTGTTGATCGATCATTATTCATTGATCATTGATCCTTGTTTATTGTTCATCATTCATTGTTCATTGATCCTTGTTCATCATTAATCGCTCATCAATCAACATTCATTTTTCATTGATCATCGATCATTGATCATTGATCCTAGTTCATTGTTCATCATTAATCACTCATTGTTCATCATTCATTTTTTCATTCATCAATGGCCCTTGTTCATTGTTCATCACTCAATAATCATTGATCCTTATTATTGCTCATCATTCTTTGTTGATCGATCATTGTTCATTGATCATTGATCCTTGTTTATTGTTCATCATTCATTGTTCATCGTCATTGTTCATTGATCCTTGTTCATCATTAATCGCTCATCGATCAACATTCATTTTCATTGATCATCGATCATTGATCATTGATCCTTGTTCATTGTTCATCATTAATCGCTCATCGATCAACATTCATTTTCATTGATCATCGATCATTGATCATTGATCCTTGTTCATTGTTCAGCACTCGTTTTCATCGTTTATTGTTCATTGATATTTGATCCTAGTATGGTTCATCATTAATCGCTCATTGTTCACCGTTCATTTTTCATTGATCTTAGATCAGTGATCCTTGTTCATTGTTCATCATTAATCGTTCATTATTAATCGTTCATTGTTCATTGATTATTGATCCATTAGCTTTACGCATCGGTTATTGTTCATCGTTCGTTGTTCATTGGTTATTGAGTGTTTTTTATTGCTCATCATTTATTGTTAATTGATCCTTTTTCATTGTTCATCCTTCATTATTAATTGTTTATTCATAGTTCATTTATCATCGTTCATTGGTCATTGTTCTTTGTTCACAATTCATTGTGCATTGATCAATGATCCTTGTTCATTATTCATCGTTCAATATTCATCGTTCATAGATCGTAGATCATTGATCATTAATCCGTGTTTATTCTTCATCATTCATTGCTCATTGTTTATCATTCGTTGTTCATTAATCATTGATCCTTGTTCATTGTTTTTTGATCATTTATTTTTGTTTATTGCTTATCATTTCTTTGTTGATCGATCATTGTTCATAGATCATTGATCCTTGTTTATTGTTCATCATTCATTGTTCATTGATCCTTGTTCATCATTAATCGCTCATCAATCAACATTCATTTTTCATTGATCATCAATCATTCACTACAACAAAACATGGAGCTTTTAGACGGTTTTTTTTAGACACAATAAAAAGCGTCTAAAAAATTTTAAAGCTGTTAGACGCTTTTGTTTAGACGCATAAAACAGTTGATAAAATAACTAAAATAACCGTTAAAAAGCCCATTTCAAATTTGTAAAGATCAGAAAAAGCGGGTAGACTTAATTATTTCTAAAATAACCAAAATTAAAGCTTTTAGACGGTTTCCCTTTTACGCGCTTCACTGGCCTTCCATCTTAATTATTAGAAACCGCCTGATTATCTTCATCAAGCACGATTTCATTCCAGAAAACCGCCTGATTGTATCATCAAGAGCACGATTTCCCTCCAGAAAACAGCCATTAATTGTTCGATTTGTTCAAGCAGATTAGGGTAATTGTTCAAGCAGAAAACCCCTCTCTCATTTCTTGCCTTCTCAATAGCGGGTAATTGTTGAATTGGAATCGATTTGTTCAATAGCGGGTAATTGTTGATTGAAATCGGGTAATTGTTGATTGAAATCGGGTAATTCTTGCCTTCTCAATAGCGGGTAATTGTTGATTGAAATCAGCAAGCAGCAATTGTTCAATAGCGGGTAATTGTTCATTATTGAAGAAAGACTTGTTGAATTGGAATCGATTTGTTGAACATTTTGAAGATTTTGTTGAAGATTTTGTTGAATTGGAATCGGCAAGCAGCAATTGAAATCGGCAAGCAGCAAACCCCTCTCTCATTTCTTGCCCTGTCATCGATTTGTTGAAGATTTTGAGGTAAGCGCATAATAGTGGTTTGTCAATTCATTGGAAATTACTAAATTTATCATCTAGTATTTTCGTTCTAGGTTAAGGTAATCTTTCGTCCTTTAATTTTATTCTGGCATTCCTCTGTTAATTGGGCATGTGCTAAGTAGATTTGAATATGTTTGAGGCTAGAGTATGTTGCCTCTTTAATAAGTTAGCAATTGAGATTTTAATGTTGGTTATGTAAATTTAACATATTGTAAGTTATAGATAGGGGTTTATTTGAGCTATTGAAGCCAAATACCATGAAGTGCTTGCATTGTCCAAACAATATTGACGAGAGACGTATGTGAGTTTTGATTCTTAATTCAATCTTTGTTGTTTTGGACTTCCCAGTTTATCAACTTGGTGATCTGAGTTACAAAGCCAAATCCATATTCGAATTTCTACGAGATTCTAGAAACTTCTTTTCAAGGCTAATTATATCTTGAATCAAAACAATTCTAGAACCTTCTTTAACTCCAGAAACATCAAGGAATGAATTTGATTCCCTTTCCTTGTCTTTAAAGATTAGTTTTTGATGTTGAGGATGTAATCCTGTTACTTCTGCTAACATTTTCTTCAATTCCCCTGTCAGTCAAATTCAGCATACAATCAATCATTACCATTCCATTCAATACAGGAAAGGGAATTCAATTCCTATTCCTATTCCAATTCCCTTTCATTTCATTTAATTTCTCACTAGTAATTTTAATTATGAACTTAAGACTTCCCAGTTGGCATTAGACTGAACAAGTTAAATTTTGATCAGTAGAATAAAAGTGGAGGGCATAGTTATGAAAACAGATGTTATTGAATTAGATTGGTTTTTTTGGTGGGCTAGGTCGATTAGGGCTGGATTTTGTTGATGTTTTCTAGTATTTTGGGGGGTTTTTTTGGTGGGCTAGGTCGATTTTGGAGGTTGTGGTTGGTGCTGCATGTTTGAGATTGGTGTTTCTGTTCGACATTTTGTTGATGTTTCTGTTCGAACATCGTTCAATACAGCCCTACGCAGCAGCCTCAACTTCTATAGGATGCAATTCAGTGGATGGTGGCTACTCTAAAAAGATGGCCTTTTGTTGATCGCATTTTTGTTCCATTACTTTGTGTTTTATTAATTATTTTGGTTTGAATGATGGGATTATCTTTGATCGTGTCTCATTTCTTCGATTTCATCGTTTGTGTTATGATAATTGTGTCGTATAACATTGAATAAGGGCATGTTTTAATTTTTTTGGATGTTACTTATGGCTTTTTGTTGATCACATTTTGTACTATTTGTGTTTAATTTTAAAATTTAAAGCCCGAAAAATCGGAATTTTGTATATGTGTGCTGATTATTGCTACTGATTATACATTGCTTGTGTATATGTTTGCTTCTATGAACACTACTGCTACTACTAAAGATTAAGAAGAAATGGGTATTTTGTTGGTGTAACATTACTGCTACTGATACATTACATCATTTGCTGCTTCTATGAACACATGTAACATTACACTTGCACATCACCAACATATACTGATACTGTAGTGATACATTACATGGCTCATTTGGTGTTTGCTGCTTTTATGAACATGTACACTCACTGATTTCTAATCATCATGCACAGCAGCTTGTACTTAAGCACTGAACTAATATATACACTGCACACACACTGAACTAATATTTAAGCACTGGTCAACATGTACAGAACATAACTAACAGCTTGTACATACACACTAATATACACACTGCACATATGCTTGCTCCAAAATGAACAAACATCTGAACATATGCTTGCTTCAAAATGAACATCAGATCAGTACACAAATTAACAATAGCTGTACAGCTTGTATAACAAAATCAGAACATATGCTTGCTTCAAAATAAATATCAGATCAGTACTCAAATTAACAACAGCTGCACAGGATATTTTTTGACTGTATGTGATTGTTTAATTTCTTGTGCAGGATATTTTCCAAAAACCTCAACTTTGGAATACTTTAGTGTTGATATAATTTGGTGCGGATCACAAAGTGAGGTGTGTATAACGTTTATCTCCTCTTATTATTTTATTGCGATGATTATTATTATTTGGCTTGCACATGTTGATTAGAGTACTAAATTTTAGTGACTTGTTCATTTTACAAACAAATTATGCCGAAACTTTTACAATGTTATATTTATTTACTTCAATACGATGATGCTACCCATGATTTTGAATCCTAGATTCACAATTGTCTACCACATTTTGAATGAATTTGACTTACTATTTTGAATGAGTTTGTGAATATTGTGAGATGTTTAATTTTATTAATAAAAATAGGGTTTTATGTTTGTTTTGTGCATTTCAATTTTGTTTGTTCTTTCCTTTGTGGAAAAAAAATAATTATCTCCTTGTTTTTTTTGGTAAACGTACTGCCTGCCTTATATGTGTAGTATAATTTTTTTTGCATAATATTAACTGTATATGGTTATCATTAGGATGTCTCAAGATATAGATAAGAGTTGGATAGATAAACCAAGAAACACTGAAGCTTATATTAAAGGAATTTATGAGTTTATAGAATTTGCAAAGAAAGGATTACAAAATGGAAAGATTATATGCCCATGTAACAAGTGTCAAGTTGATAGAAAGAAACTTTTTCCATTAGAAGACGTTGAAAGACACATTTTGTTTAAAGGCTTTTATAAGGAATACAAGGAGTGGATTTTTCATGGACCTCTAAGTGTCGCTGAAAATGTTTGCAATCAAATAGGGATTCCGTTTGAAGTTTCTAATGATTCAGAAGTTATAGGTCAGGATGATATATCGGGGTTACTTCGAGATGCTTTAGGGGTAAATATCCCTAGTGTTCCTGAGTTTGTTAGTGAACATGACGATGATAGTAGAGCCAATGAAGCAAATGATGAGTCGAATGATCAATTTGATTTTGATGAACACTTTTCCCAAGAGCCCAATGTTGACTCTTCTTTTGAAGAGGTTAAATATAATAGGCTACGAGAATCTTCAACAGAACCTCTTTATGAAGGTTGCACTTCCTTTTCAAAGTTATCATTCATATTGCATCTTTTTCATCTTAAGTGCATGTTTAAGTGGCCCGATAAATCCTTCTCAATGTTGATCAATCTTTTACTCGATGCATTTCCTCAAATAAAAATTTTTCCTTCCTCGTATTATCAAGCTAAGAAGTTGATCATGGATTTGGGTTTAGGATATGAAAAGATCCATGCTTGTCCCAACAATTGCACATTATATTGGGGTGAAATGGCGGAGAAAGATTGTTGCCCTAAATGTTCCACTTCAAGATGGAAGAGTGAAAATGACAAGGGTAAAGTTCCGGTAAAGGTGATGAGATATTTTCCGTTAATTCCTAGATTAAAAAGGATGTATATGTCATCTAAGATTTCGAAAGACATGAGATGGCACGATGAATGTAGAATTAATGATGGAAATCTTAGACATCCAGCGGATGGGCTAGCATGGAAGAATTTTGATACCTTATACCCAGATTTTGCCAAAGATGCTCGTAGCGTTAGGCTTGGTCTTGCTAGTGATGGGTTCAATCCTTATCGTCTCATGAACACGACATATAGTACATGGCCCATAGTTTTGATTCCTTATAATTTTCCTCCATGGCTTTGTATGAAGCCATCTTCATTTATACTTTAAATTATCATTTCGGGGAAGGAAGGACCAGGGAATGACATTGATATTTATATGTCTCCTTTGATACATGAGCTGAAATTGTTGTGGAGAGGTGTTAATGCATTTGATTCTTACACTGGTGAAAACTTTAAACTTCAAGCAGCTTTAATGTGGACAATTAATGACTTTCCTGCAAATGCCATGTTATCAGCATGGAGTACAAAGGTTTATAAAGCATGCCCAGATTGTAATTACTCAACTCCATCAATACGGGTCGGGAAAAGGATATGCTATGTCGGGCATCGCAAATGGTTACCTAGTGATCATCCATTTAGATTCCAAGCGAGTTTGTTTGATGGGAGTGAAGAACACGAAAATGCCCCTTTGCCTTTAATTGGTTCAGATGTCTTAAGAGAGCAACTAAAATTAAAGCATACACATGGTAAAATCGAAAATTCAACAAGAAAACGGAATCGGCAATGCATGGGTGATAATGATGTTAATGATGCTGATATTCTTTGGACTAAGAAGAGCATATTTCTCGACCTTCCTTATTGGGAGCATAATACTCTTCGTCATAATTTAGATGTAATGCATATAGAGAAAAATGTGTGTGATAATGTGCTTGGAACTTTAATGAATGAAAGTGGAAAATGTAAAGATGATGAATTTGCTCGCTTATATGTTGAGCGTAAGAATGTGAAGCCACATTTTTGGGTTGAACGTAATGATGAAGGTGAAGTCATCGACATGCCCATAGCCCCATATTGCATGTCAGCAGAGGATAAGGTTGCATTTTTACATGTAGTGGCAGAACTCAGATTTCCAGATGGATATGGGTCGAATATTTCCAGATGTGTGAACATGAAAAATAAAAGACTGATAAATTTGAAGAGCCATGACAACCACATTTTGATGCAAGATATTCTTCCAATAGCGTTGAAAGCATCACAAACTTCAATAGTGGTTGATCTTATCGATGATCTCTCTTCATTTTTTAAGTCTTTATGTGCCAAAGATATCAATCCAGATCACCTTGACGCTTTACAATCCAAAATAGTTCAAGTTTGGTGTCAAATGGAGATTGACTTTCTTCCTCCCTTTTTTACTATCAGCGTTCATTTGTTAATTCATCTCGTGAAGGAGGTAAAGTTAGGAGGACCAGTTCATTACAGATGGATGTATCCCATTGAAAGGTTTGTATCCTTTGATTTTTGCACACTTATTGTTCACTCATTATTTATTTGACGAATATATTTAACTGTTAAGTTAATTTTCAAAAGGTACCTATCTCATCTTAAGACATATGTGAGAAATAAAGCTCAACCAGAGGGTTCTATTGCCGAAGGTTATATTCTTGAGGAAACTGTTACCTTTTGCTCAAGATATTTAGAAGGCGTGGGAACAGTGTTCAATCGACAACGCCGCAATGATGATAATGATGCTAATTTGTCTTTAACTCACAAAAGTAAGATGCAAATACATCGTTATGTGCTAACTAAATTCCAAGAGTTGCTTCAGCCATTCGAAGAGTAAATTACTAAACATATGTATAATATTATTGAATATATTTTCCATTTCTTAAAATTTATAGCACAATGATAATTATGGTTTTATTACAGAGAGTTCTTGTATCAAAAGCAGAGAGAAAACCCCACAATTAGTCTTACTGATGAGTTGTTGAATAAATTCGAAGTTTGAAGAATTTCCAAATTGGTTCAAATTGCAGGTTACCATTTAGCACCTTTATCAATTAAATTAAAAAGATTATAGTTAAGTGAACACACATATTGTTAACCAATTGTTTCACACATAGGTACCAAACATTGATGAATCTAGTCCCGAAGGAAGAATGTTGATTGCATTGGCTTGTGGTCCAAGTTCATATGCTAATAGACTGAAGGGTGATGTGATCAATGGTTTGAAGTTCAATACATTCGTCAGTGAAAGAAACCGCAAAACACAAAATAGTGGAGTGATGGTGGAAGCCGATGAAAATACTTATTATGGAAGATTAACAGATATACTTGAAGTTGATTACCTTGGATCATTTAAAGTTGTGGTTTATCGTTGTGATTGGGTAGATTTGGTGAACGGGGTAGATAATAGTGGTACCAGGCCTCGAGTGAACTTTTCAAAGTTAATTCACAAGGGTCGTTTGTTAACTGATGAGCCATTTATAATTTCAAGTCAAGCAAAGCAAGTTTTTTATGTAAATGATAAATCAAAAAAAGGTTGGAGTTACGTAGTTGAAACTATGCCTAGGGACTTGTTTGACCTTGGATATGATAGTGATTAATTTGAATGTATTGATGTAGCTATTTTGTGCATTTTGTTGATAGTGGACGTGAGTTTGTTTTTTTTATGAAATTTCTTATTTATTAGAGGCTGTAACTTCAGTTGCAATTATTTATTGATGTTTTATGAGTTTCACATTTGCACTACGATTCTCTCTTGTTTTGTGCAGCTAAATCAACGTGTGGGTTCTGAGAGATCTACCAAAGTTTCTTTAGTGGCCTTTGTTTCAGCGTTACTTGGCATTTTGTTCCATCCTTAGAGGTAAAATAAGAACATATGAATTTCTATAAATTAATTGTTGTTAAGCTCTATCAAGGTGCTGCTGATATATATAGGCTTTATTGAATCAAGGTACTGTTCTGTTCTCTCGATGTTGTGCTGAGGAGATGCTGCTGTTTGCATCAGTTCAAGCATGCTGCTTCTTCTGTTGCTTGCTTGTTTTGGAGTCTATTGTCTGATGGCTCCTCTTGTTGTTCTGTTGCTGAGAGGCAAATGTTGGTTGATCTAATTTATGAATTTGATGGTACTGCCTGAGATGTGTCTTGTTGTTGGGCTCATGCTGATTTAGAGCTAGAGTAGTGCTAAGTTAGTTTATGGGCTTGTTTTGTTTTAAATAGCACATATATGTAGCTTTGGATATTAGCTGACGTTTTGTTTTGTCGGCTATTTTAGGCCTCGCTCACCTCGTTTACTTGGCATTAATCGGTGTTATTTTGGTGCAGGTTTATTGTAATTGTGAATTATGAGCTTCCGAAGTAAAGCTTCACAAATTAATGCTGAAAAAATTATGTTCGGATCAAACAAGAGGCATCTGCAAACGTACCACTACGTACGAGTTCAAAGACAACCAAACCTAATTCACATAGTCTTCAGTTTGGACCTTTTGAACCCAAGAAAACAAGTTTGAAGACTTCAATATCTACAAATGATCCACCTACTCACTCCATGTCGTCAAATTCCAAGTCTTCAATGCCAAATAATTATCCATCAAATACCTCTATGACGACTACAACCCTCAAGCCTTTAATTAATCCTAGCGCAAAGTCCTCACATGATGTTGCCAAACGCTCTCAAGTGAGACTGCCGGAGTCCTCAAATGGTATTGGTAAAAGCTCTATTCCTTCCAAGTCTACTGCTCCCACAAATGATCTTGCAACTTTTAAGTCTTCAACTCTTATCAATCCATTCACTAATTCTTCAAATGGTATTTCTAAGAGCTTCATGCCTACCACTTTTAAGTCCTCGGCAGTGACCAATGATCTATCTATCAACACAAAGCCTACCAACCCGAAGTCTTTCACAAATGCTTCCACAAAGTCTTCCACGTTCACGAATGCATGTTCACAAATGCATGTTGATACCCAAGTATTAGATGAAGGTCTACAAACTGAAGAGGCTGTTGAAAAGTCGTGCAAGGGTAAACAAGATCCCAATGCAAAGGAAAATGAGATAAAAGCTCCTAATAAGACAAAAAAAGTGTGGAAGCCAAGGGGTATAGTTCAATGGAACGAGAGCATAGATGTGGATCCAGACGAGGTTGTTGAAGTAGAAGGTAAGCGTGCTTAAATTTAGTTCATTGTTTTTGATTCCTAATGACTATACAAAAATGATTCATTGAACTATGTGTACTTTTGCTGTTTGTGGAATGCTTTGTTGTGTTGATGTTATTCATTTTTCCCGATCGTAGAGTATAATTTTACAACGAAGAATTATACTGAAATTAAGATATAAGAATGATTAGCTTAGATCCGTTATGCACATTATTTATGGAAATTTATTTATAAGATTCTATGTATTGGATTTTATTGTTAAAGTTTAATATTGATCGTGTTTTTGGGTTGTAATTACTAGTTGTGGAAGATCTGGATTGTAGCGCCTTGGCGTAATTGGGTAAAATATTAGGCCGGATTTCACATCAACTCCATGCCTATTAATACACTCTCATCATTGCCTCCTAGAAAGTTAACTCTTCCAATAACTTGATCAATAATCTATAAGATAATAAAAGTGTGCAGGCAATGCAGCCAAACACTCATTATAAGGAAGATAGATAAGGAGCACTAAATCTGCACCATGTCCAAGCCCACTGAACCTACTTAAAAGTTTATAGACAGCTCAGAATGCAAGAAGAAAACAGCAATATGATGGTTTAAAACTGTTTTGGATAACCTGGAATCTTAAAAACTAATAAGACAAAAATTGAACAAAAGATAAGACCAGCTTCCATAACTCATTTGTTTCAAAGCATGTGCAAGAATAAACTTTCTTTTTTTACTTAAAGTCAGAAGCCATAGTTCGTATTTGCTCTATGTGATGCACATTACTGGTATGTGGAATTTGGTCATTTGTTTCAAAGCATGTGCAATAAATTATTATTTTTTGTTCAGACATCAATTGAATTTTATCTGGAATCAATTAAAAGAAAAGTGTTGCTCTTTTGTTTTCTTTGGTTGTGCACATCGATATTGAATCAGAAATTCATACGCCCATTGATTCATTTTGTAATAAAGACTTGCTGTTTTTTTTGTGTGCCTTTGGGTTACATTAATTTCTTATTTCTTGTTGTGCACATTAAGAGTAGTTGGTATCAATTGTTATCAGAAATAATTGTTATCAGAAATAATTCTCTTGTTTCCGTTTTAAAATCGTGAACATTTTGTTTATTATACAGAGATAAGGGAGAACGAACCTCGAAAATTGGGGGTAATGGAGGGGACATTAGTTGCTAAGCATGTTTGGTGCTTACCACCTAGGACGAAGAATCATTGTTCATTTTAATGAGTATGATCAACCGGTGAGAAAAGGAGGGTTGGTTCTTGTTCATTTTCTTTATGATTTGTCGAAAGATGCATCGTTTTGTCCACTTGGAGCACATACATGGAAACATGTCGATGATCATTACAAGGAAAGGATCATTAAAACTGTTCATGTATGTATAACACTATTTTTTTAACTTTAAGCATAAAATGTGGATTTTGTGTTTCAATGATTATTTTTTAATATTTGATGTAGGACAAATTTGTCTTACCTGATAGAACAGAGATTTGTCGTATGTTATTATTGTTTGTTAATCTCAAATGGAAGCATTATAAGTGGAAGCTTCATCAGGCATACTATAATCCTAATATGTCAAAGGAAAAGATGATAGAGAAAAAGCCTGAAAATGTGACAAAAGAGCAATGGATTAACTTAGTTTCATATTGGTGCTCAGAAAAAATTTAAGGTATTTGTACTTGGTGAATTACATTGGATACAAAATTGAGGTTTTAATTTTGAACATGGAAATACTAACAATTAAATATTATTAGACATTGTCATCGCTAGGGAAAGTGAGAGTTGGCTACATGATGTAAGAATGATTCTTTTAGTATGTTTCACATTATAATGATAATTTTTCTTACTTAGTCATGTTTCACATTAAAGTCATGAAGTTTATACTAACTATATATAGGTTAAGGAGTATGGAAGAGAACCTACTAATTTAGAATGGTGGAAAAGATCACACGTTAAGAAGAATGGTGGTTATGTGGATGGAACACGCACTCGAGAGTTTCTGGTATGTAACTAGCTATAAATCATATTATCTTTAACCTTTATGAAATTGTACAATTACATATATATAATTGTGATATGTTGTAGGAAACTGCTGAAAATATAGTGGACGAACGTCTTTGTACTTCAGACCAAACTCGAGAGGTGATTGAGACGGAAGTCTTTAATGAGTTGATGTATGATGCTGAAAAACCTAATCAACGTTTAGTTGGTTATGGTGTTGGGGTTACTAGAAACCATGTGTTTGGTCCCGAAGCTATATATAGGAAGGCCAAGTTAGGTAATGGTGGAGTTATTTCGAGTGAAGTAATGAGTATCAAATCTTACCTAGTGTCTGCTGAGAGGAAAAGTGATGAAGTTCTATCAGAACTTCAAAAAAGAAATGAACATCTTGAAAAGGAAAATGAAGAACTAAGAGCTAAAAATGAACAAGTTCTTGCTCAACTTAATCGTGTGGCTTCTTTTATAGAAAAACATGAACAAACTCAAGGATAGGTAAGTATTTTTATGCAGAATGAAGAAATCTAATTTATACTTGTATAATATTATGGATTTGTAATAATATGTGTTTTATATTTTATTTTAGGTTAAGAGAATAGAAGATGGAATGCAATGTATTTACGTTGATGCTGGTATGTGGTTTTTATTTATTAGTGTAGTTCATACTTTTATAATATTGTGGATTTAGAAGATCAACGATTTATTTAGTTTATATTTAATTTAGTTGTAATAGTTTATTTTTGATATTGGGAGAAGTTTCCACCTTTTGAGGTTTGATGCATTTGTCGTATGCTTTGATTGTTGGAATTTGTTGATGGTTGGGTTTGGATTTGGTATTTTATTGTTTGCAGGTGATATTGAAATTTTTGGAATGTTTATTTTACAAATGAAACTCTGCCGAAATTTCTACAGAATTTTCTCGATTTTTCCAAAAAAAAGTCAAATTTTAATGATAAGGGGTTAATGTTCATCACTATTAAATTGTTTTTTTTATGTCATTCTTGTTTTTATAACTATAGTAATCATCAATCCTTTTTTTTTGCAGGTTTTAACTTTTCATCTAGTAAACTTAGCTTGAAATGAAGAAGCAAACTTGTGGATTACTTTCTTAGATTACAATAAGCTTTTTATATTGTCAATTGTCAAGAGAACTTTAATACAGACTATGTTGGATATCCTTTTAGATTTGTTGTAATCGATATAGATATTTTGATATTTAAGCATATATATTGTCCATGACAATTTGCACCGTACCATATATATACATATGTAAGTTAATTAATTGTGAGTTGCTTTTTATTTTAAGTATATATTTTTTGGTTCTGAGTAAAAATTATGTGCCATGAGCTTTATGTGAAAAATTGTACATTGCCTTTTAATGGAAAAGTACCCAACCAAATTCACTAAAAAGCAACTAGGTAAAGGGCTTTTAGACACTTTTGAATGTCACAAATCTAAACTATTATGGTTAGATTTTTAGTATTTTTGACGCTTTAATATGTCTAAAACACAAATATTTTATACGCTTTAAAGTGTCTAAAAAAATAAAAAATATTTTAGACGCATTAAAGTGTCCAAAATTCAACTATTTTAGACACTTTAAAATGTCTAAATCCACTTTTTAGACGCTTTTCTCCGTCACAAATGAGTTGATAATATATGAAAAAGTAAGTGGGCAAAAGTCTTATGACGGAAAAAAGCGTCTAAAAGTAAACAATTTTGGACACCACAAAGCGTCTAAAAAAAGGGTCTAAAAGTTTTGTGACACTTAATTTTTAGACGCTTGGAAAAGCGTCTAAAAGATTATTATTGCTCATCATTGATCCATGTTCATTGTTCATCAATAATCACTCATTGTTCATCATTCATTTTTTCATTCATCAATGGCCCTTGTTCATTTTTCATCGCTCAATATTCATTGATCCTTATTATTGCTCATCATTCTTTGTTGATCGATCATTGTTCATTGATCATTGATCGTTGTTTATTGTTCATCATTCATTGTTCATCGTCATTGTTCATTGATCCTTGTTCATCATTAATCGCTAATCGATCAAAATTCATTTTTCATTGATCATCGATCATTGATCATTGATCCTTGTTCATTGTTCATCATTAATCACTCATTGCTCATCATTCATTTTTTCATTCATCAATGGCCCTTGTTCATTGTTCATCGCTCAATATGCATTGATCCTTATTCATTAATCATTGTTTATCGTTCATAGATCAATTATCATTATTCCTTGCTCCTTGTACATCACTCATTGTTCATTATTCATTATTCGTTGTTCATCGATCATTGATTCTTGTTCATTGTTCCTCATTCATTGTTCATTGATCATCGATCCTTGTTCATTGCTTATCATTCAGTGTTCATCGATCATTGTTCATTGATCATTGATCCTTGTTCATTGTTTATCACTCGTGTTCATCGTTTATTGATCTTTGATCCTTGAATGGTTCATCATTAATCGCTTATTGTTCATCGTTCATTTTTCATTGATCCTAGATCAGTGATCCTTGTTCATTGTTCATCATTAATCGTTCATTGTTCATTGATCATTTATCCATTCGCTTTAGGCATCGGTTAATGTTCATCGTTCGTTGTTCATTAATCATTGAGCCTTTTTTATTGCTCATCATTTATTGTTTATTGATCCTTTTTCATTGTTCATCCTTCATTATTAATTGTTTATTCATAGTTCATTTATCATCGTTCATTGGTCATTTGTCTTTGTTCACAATTCATTGTGCATTGATCAATGATCCTTGTTCATTATTCATCGTTCAATATTCATCGTTCATAGATCGTAGATCATTGATCATTAATCCGTGTTTATTCTTCATCCTTCATTGCTCATTGTTTATCATTCGTTGTTCATTGATCATTGATCCTTGTTCATTGTTTTTTGATCATTTATTTTTGTTTATTGCTTATCATTTCTTTGTTGATCGATCATTGTTCATTGATCATTGATCCTTGTTTATTGTTCATCATTCATTGCTCATTGATCCTTGTTCATCATTAATCGCTCATCAATCAACATTCATTTTTCATTGATCATCGATCATTGATCATTGATCCTTGTTCATTGTTCATCACTAATCACTCATTGTTCATCATTCATTTTTTCATTCATCAATGGCCCTTGTTCATTGTTCATCGCTCAATATTCATTGATCCTTATTATTGGTCATCATTCTTTTTTGATCGATCATTGTTCATTGTTCATTGATCCTTGTTTATTGTTCATCATTCATTGTTCATCGTCATTGTTCATTGATCCTTGTTCATCATTAATCGCTCATCGATCAACATTCATTTTTATTGATCATCGATCATTGATCATTGATCCTTGTTCGTTGTTCATCATTAATCACTCATTGCTCATCATTCATTTTCATTCATCAATGGCCCTTGTTCATTGTTCATCGCTCAATATTCATTGATCCTTATTCATTGATCCTAGTTCATTGTTCATATATCAATTATCATTATTCCTTGCTCCTTGTACATCACTCATTGTTCATTATTCATTATTCGTTGTTCATCGATTATTGATTCTTGTTCATTGTTCCTCATTCATTGTTCATTGATCATCGATCCTTGTTCATTGCTTATCATTCAGTGTTCATCGATCATTGTTCATTGATCATTGATCCTTGTTCATTGTTTATCACTCGTGTTCATCGTTTATTGTTCATTGATCTTTGATCCTTGAATGGTTCATCATTAATCGCTCATTGTTCATCGTTCATTTTTCATTGATCCTAGATCAGTGATCCTTGTTCATTGTTCATCATTAATCGTTCATTGTTCATTGATCATTGATCCATTCGCTTTACGCATCGGTTATTGTTCATCGTTCGTTGTTCATTAATCATTGAGCCTTTTTTATTGCTCATCATTCATTGTTAATTGATCCTTTTTCATTGTTCATCATTCATTATTAATTGTTTATTCATAGTTCATTTATCATCGTTCATTGGTCATTGTTCTTTGTTCACCGTTCATTGTGCATTGATCAATGATCCTTGTTCATTATTCATCGTTCAATATTCATCGTTTATAGATCGTAGATCATTGATCATTAATCCGTGTTCATTCTTCATCATTCATTGTTCATTGTTTATTATTCGTTGTTCATTGATCATTGATCCTTGTTAATTGATTTTTGATCATTTATCCTTGTTTATTGCTCATCATTCGTTGTTCATCGATCATTATTCATTGATTATTGATCCTTGTTTATTGTTCATCATTCATTGTTCATTGATCCTTGTTCATCATTAATCGCTCATCGATCCACAATCATTTTTCATTGATCATCGATCATTGATCATTAATCCTTATTCATTGTTCAGCACTCGTTTTCATCGTTTATTGTTCATTGATCTTTGATCCTTGTATGGTTCATCATTAATCGCTCATTGTTCATCGTTCATTTTTCATTGATCTTAGATCAGTGATCCTTGTTCATTGTTCATCATTAATCGTTCATTATTAATCGTTCATTGTTCATTGATTATTGATCCATTAGCTTTACGCATAGGTTATTGTTCATCGTTCGTTGTTCATTGGTTATTGAGCCTTTTTTATTGCTCATCATTTATTGTTAATTGATCCTTTTTCATTGTTCATCCTTCATTATTAATTGTTTATTCATAGTTCATTTATCATCGTTCATTGGTCATTGTTCTTTGTTCACAATTAATTGTGCATTGATCAATGATCCTTGTTCATTATTCATCGTTCAATATTCATCGTTCATAGATCGTAGATCATTAATCATTAATCCGTGTTTATTCTTCATCATTCATTGCTCATTGTTTATCATTCGTTGTTCATTGATCATTGATCCTTGTTCATTGTTTTTTGATCATTTATTTTTGTTTATTGCTTATCATTTTTTATTGATCGATCATTGTTCATTGATCATTGATCCTTGTTTATTGTTCATCATTCATTGTTCATTGATCCTTGTTCATCATTAATCGCTCATCTATCAACATTCATTTTTCATTGATCATCGATCATTGATCATTGATCCATGTTCATTGTTCATCAATAATCACTCATTGTTCATCATTCATTTTTTCATTCATCAATGGCCCTTGTTCATTTTTCATCGCTCAATATTCATTGATCCTTATTATTGCTCATCATTCTTTGTTGATCGATCATTGTTCATTGATCATTGATCCTTGTTTATTGTTCATCATTCATTTTTCATCGTCATTGTTCATTGATCCTTGTTCATCATTAATCGCTCATCGATCAACATTCATTTTTCATTGATTATCGATCATTGATCATTGATCCTTGTTCATTGTTCATCTTTAATCACTCATTGCTCATCATTCATTTTTTCATTCATCAATGGCCCTTGTTCATTGTTCATCGCTCAATATTCATTGATCCTTATTCATTAATCATTGTTTATCGTTCATAGATCAATTATCATTATTCCTTGCTCCTTGTACATCACTCATTGTTCATTATTCATTATTCGTTGTTCATGGATCATTGATTCTTGTTCATTGTTCCTCATTCATGTTCACTGATCATCGATCCTTGTTCATTGCTTATCATTCAGTGTTCATTGATCATTGTTCATTGATCATTGATCCTTGTTCATTGTTTATCACTCGTGTTCATCGTTTATTGTTCATTGATCTTTGATCCTTTAATGGTTCATCATTAATCGCTCATTGTTCATCGTTCATTTTTCATTGATCCTAGATCAGTGATCCTTGATCATTGTTCATCATTAATCGTTCATTGTTCATTGATCATTGATCCATTCGCTTTACGCATTGGTTATTGTTCATCGTTCATTGTTCATTAATCATTGAGCCTTTTTTATTGCTCATCATTCATTGTTAATTGATCCTTTTTCATTGTTCATCATTCATTATTAATTGTTTATTCATAGTTCATTTATCATCGTTCATTGGTCATTGTTCTTTGTTCACCGTTCATTATGCATTGATCAATGATCCTTGTTCATGATTCATCATTCAATATTCATCGTTTATAGATCGTAGATCATTGATCATTAATACGTGTTCATTCTTCATCATTCATTGTTCATTGTTTATCATTCGTTGTTCATTGATCATTGATCCTTGTTAATTGTTTTTTGATCATTTATCCTTGTTTATTGCTCATCATTCTTTGTTCATCGATCAATATTCATTGATCATTGATCCTTGATTATTGTTCATCATTCATTGTTCATTGATCCTTGTTCATCATTAATCGCTCATCAATCAACATTCATTTTTCATTGATCATCGATCATCGATCATTGATCCTTGTTCATTGTTTATTATTAATCACTCATTGTTCATCATTCATTTTTTCATTCATCAATGGCCCTTGTTCATTGTTCATCGCTCAATATTCATTGATCCTTATTATTGCTCATCATTCTTTGTTGATCGATCATTGTTCATTGATCATTGATCCTTGTTTATTGTTCATCATTCATTGTTCATCGTCATTGTTTATTGATCCTTGTTTATCATTAATCGCTCATCGATCAACATTCATTTTTCATTGATTATCGATCATTGATCATTGATCCTTGTTCATTGTTCATCATTAATCACTCATTGCTCATCATTCATTTTTTCATTCATCAATGGCCCTTGTTCATTGTTCATCGCTCAATATTCATTGATCCTTATTCATTAATCATTGTTCATCGTTCATAGATCAATTATCATTATTCCTTGCTCCTTAAACATCACTCATTGTTCATTATTCATTATTCGTTGTTCATCGATCTTTGATTCTTGTTCATTGTTCCTCATTCATTGTTCATTGATCATCGATCCCTGTTCATTGCTTATCATTCAGTGTTCATCGATCATTGTTCATTGATCATTGATCCTTGTTCATTGTTTATTACTCGTGTTCATCGTTTATTGTTCATTGATCTTTGATCCTTGAATGGTTCATCATTAATCGCTCATTGTTCATCGTTCATTTTTTATTGATCCTAGATCAGTGATCCTTGTTCATTGTTCATCATTAATCGTTTATTGTTCATTGATCATTGATCCATTCGCTTTACGCATCGGTAAATGTTCATCGTTCGTTGTTCATTAATCATTGAACCTTTTTTATTGCTCATCATTCATTGTTTATTGATCCTTTTTCATTGTTCATCATTCATTATTAATTGTTTATTCATAGTTCATTTATCATCGTTCATTGGTCATTGTTCTTTGCTCACCGTTCATTGTGCATTGATCAATGATCCTTGTTCATTATTCATCGTTCAATATTCATCGTTTATAGATCGTAGATCATTGATCATTAATCCGTGTTCATTCTTCATCATTCATTGCTCATTGTTTATCATTCGTTGTTCATTGATCATTAATCCTTGTTAATTGTTTTTTGATCATTTGTCCTTGTTTATTGCTCATCATTCGTTGTTCATCGATCATTATTCATTGATCATTGATCCTTGTTTATTGTTCATCATTCATTGTTCATTGATCCTTGTTCATCATTAATCGCACATCGATCTACAATCATTTTTCATTGATCATCGATCATTGATCATTGATCCTTATTCATTGTTCAGCACTCGTTTTCATCGTTTATTGTTCATTGATCTTTGATCCTTGTATGGTTCATCATTAATCGCTCATTGTTCATCGTTCATTTTTCATTGATCTTAGATCAGTGATCCTTGTTCATTATTCATCATTAATCGTTCATTATTAATCGTTCATTGTTCATTGATTATTGATCCATTAGCTTTACGCATCGGTTATTGTTCATCGTTCGTTGTTCATTGGTCATTGAGCCTTTTTTATTGCTCATCATTTATTGTTAATTAATCAATTTTCATTGTTCATCATTCATTATTAATTGTTTATTCATAGTTCATTTATCATTGTTCATTGGTCATTGTTCTTTGTTCACAATTCATTGTGCATTGATCAATGATCCTTGTTCATTATTCTTCGTTCAATATTCATCGTTCATAGATCGTAGATCATTGATCATTAATCCGTGTTCATTCTTCATCATTCATTGCTCATTGTTTATCATTCGTTGTTCATTGATCATTGATCCTTGTTCATTGTTTTTTGATCATTTATTTTTGTTTATTGCTCATCATT
>JAAKBH010001357.1:0-21718 GCA_019776075.1 Amaranthus palmeri | reverse complement strand
ATCTATATATATATATATCTATATATATATATATATATATATCTATATATATATATAATATATATATATATCTATTATATATTATATATATATATTATTATATCTATATATATATATATATATATATATATATATATATATATATATATATATATATTATATATAATATATAATATATATATATATATATATATATATATTATATTTAATATATATATATATATATATATATCTATATTATATATATAATATATATATATAATTATATAATATATATATATATTATTATATATATATATATATAAATATCTATATATATATATATTATATTATATATATATATATTTATATTATAACCATTTGAAAATTATACAACAATCATCAACTTTGGATAAAATTAACAAAAGTTAGGCAAAACAATTGTTAAAGTCCAAATTATTTGCTGTGCTTTGTTCGACACCTACCGGCCCAACTTTTGGAAGAGGCCACTCTTTAAACAGTAAGTCTCATGGAGACGGTCTATTCTGTAGACAGAATCCATGAAGCCCAGCCCTAAATATAACATAGTATATTTGGGGTTATAAATAACTTTTATTTGAGGTTATAGAATAGTATATTCGAGGTTATAATACCTTACATTTAGGATTATAACATAATATAATTAATATTATAATAAAAAAGTCAGTTAAGGGAAATGGACTGGCCCAATTTTGTGGTCTATCCTATAGACCGTCTCTTGTGAGATTTTGTGCTCTTTAAAACAGAAGAACCAGGTGGTAATTGAGCCAGCGGGTAGCAACGAAAAGCAATAGCCGTTTTTATTTTTTAGTCTTCTTTCTCTTTTTCCATTTTTTTTTTTACTTTTATAAACCCTAGTTTCTTTACTTAATTTTTCTGAGATTAAATTTAATTTGTTCCATTAACATTTCATTTCTATAGTTTATTTTGGCTAGATTTTATTATTTCTATCTTTTGTTAGTAATTATTCCAAGGTCTCAAGCCATTTTAATAGAGTATTGGTGAATGATTATTTATGGGTTTTTCTTATATGCTCTCCAATCTCTTTCATATTTTGTGGGTAAATTCTAATCTCATTTATTTTTAGTATTTCATTGTCTATTTATTAATTTTAGTTGATTATGATATTTCTTAATTGCTCTTAGTTATTTGTTTTTGTCTTTTTTATATTTTCTCATTGGTGTTTGATTGAGAGTTTAGTTTATTTGTTATTAATGATTTTGATGTTGATGATGATTATTAATGGCATGATTATGATTATAGTTAGTGAGTAGTTGTTTAGGGTTAGGGGTTGACTCATTTTGTGCTAATCGATTGATTATGGTTAGAAATGGGTCGATGTTGGTTTGATTGTAAACCCCGAAAGTGGGTAGCTCTTCCCATTGATTTGATGTCACTCGGATCTCCTTCCCGGGCACCAACGAGAGATGGGTCCGCTTGAGAACCGACCTTATTTCAATGGGAGGAGTTGAGTCAGGGGAACAGCGAGAGTCGAAACCTGTGCTCGCCCCACGAAAAGGGAGTTTTACCCTCTTACTCCGAGAGGAGAAGAGAATTGACGGGTTGTTGGATATTTGTTGTTCATAGGTCTTGTTCTCACTCACGAGAGTGATGGGAACGGGATTCTCGGAGGCGATCCCAAGCCCGATCCAGGATCGATTCGCTCTTCGTATTTAATTCCACACCTTTGCGATTAAACAATTGTAAACCCTAATTTAATTATATAAACTCCGTTGCACACGAGTTAGCCCCTACCCCAATGTTTCTTTGTTTGTTTCTTTCATAGTTGTAGTTGTAGTCTAGCCCATCATATATCCCTTCTTACATGATCCCCCAACACAACACCTAAAGAGGCCTTAAGTCTCGCAACTCGTCTCCCTGTGGATCGACCCCCTGCTTGCCTCTACACTTGTGTAGTGTTAGTTAAGGGTGTTTATAAATTTTGTTTGATTAGAGGCTTTAGAAAACGACCAAAAAGCTATCTATCAAGGTCCCTTGAGCAAGGTATGGACACTATCCTTGGCAGCACGGATAATGGGGTAATCTTCAGAGTAGCCTCCACAAATAATGTGGATAGTCCCCTGGGTGTTAGAACTTTCCCTCCGAGTCTCTTCTCTTCTAGGGGATCCTCTTCTTTGACGCTAGTAGCGCCTTTCCGCATCATTCCGGTTGTACTCCTTTTTGACCACGAACCGCTCTAGTTTTCCTTCGTCAGCCAGTTGGTACAAAATCCGTTTGAGTTCGCGACACTGAGTTAAGGTGTGACCATGTTCTTTATGGTAGTCACACCATAAGTTGAAGTTACGGCGACTAGAAGTTGTAGTGGTAGGAGCTGGGGCCGGCAACTCGTCCCGGATGGCGAAAAAAAATATCCCTTCGATTGATGTTGAACAACGGATCATTACCGCGGTCTAGCAAATTACGTGTCCTTGATCCCTCCTCAACAGAGTAGACTTGCCTTGATCGGGGAGGTCCCATGTCAGAAGGATCAGGACGTAGCGGCATGTAGTTTTTATCTGTTCTAGGAGCAAATTCTTCCCTGTTCCTAGAAGGAGGTCGAGGAGGTAATTGATCTTTCCGTTCAGACCTTCTCTTCTTTGGGTTGTGTGCCTGACATATTTCAGAGGCCGTGACATAGCTTTGGCATTGTTTCATTGCCTCAGCATATGTCTTCACTTGGCTTTCTACCAACTGAAATTTCAAATTTTGGGCTCTCATGCCGTTGATTAAGGTGTATAAGGCTACAGACTCTTCTAATTAAGTAACTTCCAATACCGCTTCATGGAATTTTTTCAAGTATGAGGATATAGATTCTCCTTCTTGCTGTGTTATGCTAAGCAAGTGAAAGTTGGATTTCTCTTGCCTTCGTGAAGTGAGGAAATGACATAAAAATTTATCCTGAGTTGGGCGAAGGTACGGATACTTCCCGGAGGAAGTGAAGTGTACCATGTCAGCGCAACCCCTGAAAGAGTGATATAGGGAAGTACTTACATAACAAGGCCGATTCCGCGGTATATAGCAGCATCAAGTTCTTGTATGCCATGATATTCTCTTTGGGGCATGTAGTGCCATCGAAGGTTGTCATGTTGGGGACTTTGATCTTGGCAGGATTCGGGGTAGCCAGAACTTCAGCAGCAAACGGAGAGTTTGTTAAGATGGAGGCCTCTGGATGGGTCTGATGAGAGTCCTCTGGGTGCTTTTCTATCGGGCTTTGGTAGTGACTCGATCCAGTGCAAGAGGTTTTTCTTCTTTCCTCTCGCTTTCTATCAATCAATGTCTGAACAGTATTAGACATTCTTTGCCTCTTCTTCTCCAGGAAGGTAAGGACATCACGAGAGGGTGTTTTGGACTCCCCTTCTCGGGTGTTTCCTTTAGTACGGCTTTCATGTGTCTTGGACATTTCCCGTCTCCTCTTATTCCTCCTACTAGAGCGAGACGCACCTGTATTTCTTCTTTGAGACGCATGAGGACTTGAACTGGGTTGCAGATTAATCTGTTCTCGTAGGTCTCTAATCTGATTGGCCATCTTATCCATGGTTTGTCGTTGAACAGGATTTTGAGTGACGATGGCACGTAGCTATTCTGAGACAGCAGCGGTAAGGTTTTGTGCAAGTATGTCCAGATCATGACGGGTCACGACTTGGTTGTTTGAGTAGGATTTCTTTTGGGAGCCATGACTTTTTGATCGGTTCCCCACAGACGGCGCCAAACTGTTTCGGTGAAGAAACACGAATCAATGCCACAACTCGTAAACCATCTGAAGAGGTAATTGAAGTTAAGCCGCTTCTCAGTTGATGTCGTATGGTTTCGCCTGCGACTTGTTTACCTGCGTACAACAAGTTAGCCTTGCCAGGAGGTGATCTCCCGGAAAAACCCTCCGACGCTCAAGTCAGACGGGAGAAATATGATCAAAAAGGAACAACAACAGATCATTAGGAAGGTTACAATAGCGATGACAGTGAAGGGTGATGATTTTGTGATGGTGAATTGGGAGATCACAATAGGTGTTGGTGAGTGGTTATTTTGACAGAGTATCGGCATATTGTTGTTGGTTAGAGTGCTGAATGAGTAAGAAGTTCCTTACTTAGATTATGAGAAACGGTTATTTTTCTGTGGGTCAAAGATAGTGGGGTTGCATAGAGGTTACTTTCAAGAGAGATAGGGCAGTAAAGAAATATGATGAAAACCGACTTTGACTGAGTTTAGAGTTAGTCAACGGTAGCAAGAGATATTCCGGTGTTTTAAATAAATGATATAAATTAAATAAAGGGAAATTATTATTGGTGCCCCTGTGTTTTGGCCTTTTATCAATGGTCTACGATCTTTTTTTTTTCCAATAGCACCCCTGAAGTTCAGTCTAACTAACAACCGTGACACTTTTGCCCTTTTTTCCGTTAAACTTAACGGTAAACTCAACCATGGTTACTTTATCTTCCTTCTCCTAGCATCTTAGCATCTTCCTTCTCCTTCTCCTTCTCCTTCCATGGCTACCTTCCTTCTCCTTCCATGGCTACCTCATCCAATAATGTCTCCAATTAAAAAAAAAAAAAGAAAATTAAAGATGATTGATTAATAAGAACATTCAATTCGATGAACTCTATCTCTCAAGATTCCATGATTTCTGTATTGGGTTGGGTTTGTTGTTGATTCGTTTAAATAGTAAATTGATTAATCCCGAAAATGTTATCCGAACCCATCCTAATCAATTTAATGTTCAATTTGGTTGGCGCAAACGAAAGTTTGAGGGGTTTGAAGAAAGGAGGAGACCGCAAACATGGACACGAGGCTGCGGAAATAGACAAAACATTGCTGCGTTCTAAACCCAATCCTAACATAAAACCATTCACTTTATGATATTAAAGTCCCTTCATGTCATAGAACTACAGAAAACAGAATGAAATTAACAACAAAACCCAACATAAGAAAACCCCAGATACACAAAAATAAAAAATAAAAAATCAAATTTCTTTATTTTTAAAGCAAAATGACTACTTTTTGAGTAAAAATCAATCAAACCCATTACTGTATTTGACATTTAGAGTTCATACATCACAGTACAATCATTTTAATGCACAATTTACTATTTAAAATCCAGAATTTAGGGTTCTAACCTTTTAGGAAAAATATAATGATGAATACAAACAATTAAAATAGCAATAAGGAAAGAATTACAGAATGAAATCAACAACAAACCCAACCCAATACAGAAATCTCAAATTTCTTTTCTTTTTTTCTTTTGACAAAAGTTGGCAATTTTTCAAGTAAAATTAAGAAAACCCATAAACGAATTTAACAGTTAGAGTTCATCGAATTGAATGTTCTTATTAATCAATCATCTTTAATTTTCTTTTTTTTTTTTAAATTGGAGACATTATTGGATGAGGTAGCCATGGAAGGAGAAGGAAGGTTGCCATGGAAGGAGAAGGAGAAGGAGAAGGAGAAGGAAGATGCTAAGATGCTAGGAGAAGGAAGATAAAGTAACCATGGTTGAGTTAAATATCAAACTTACCGTTAAGTTTAACGGAAAAAAGGGCTAAAGTGTCACGGTTGTTAGTTAGACTGAACTTCAGGGGTGCTATTGGAAAAAAAAAAAGATTGTAGACCATTGATAAAAGGCCAAAACACAGGGGCACCAATGATAATTTCCCTTAAATAAATAAGTAATAATGATTAAATATTACCATAACAAGTACTTCCTCCGTTTTTTTTACTTGCACCATTTCTACTTTTTACACTATTCATCATTTGATAGTGTTTTGCATAGTGCGACTATTAAACGATAAAAAAACCTAGTCATGTGGGATCTTGTTTTATTCGTCTCGTCGAATAATTTATTAATATCAAATTTTTATAATTTTTAGTTGAGTATAATTCTAGATATAAGCAACCCGACAAACGCATTGGACTGCGTAAAAGTATGTTGGGGTGCAAGTAAAAAAAAACAGAGAAAGTATTAATTTGAATTAGGTTCTAATTATCCTGGAGATTCTAAGGGCCTGTTCTCTTCGTCTGATCTGATTGGATAAGGTCTGAATTTACTAAGATCTGATCTGATCTGATCTGGTCTGATTCAGTCTGATCTATTCTGATCTGGTCTGATCTGGTCTGATCGGGTCTGATCTGATCTAGTCTGATCTGGTCTGATCTGATCTGATCGGGTCTGATCTGATCTGGTCTGATCTGGTCTGATCTGGTCTGGTCTGATCTGATCTGATCTGATTTGATTTCATAAAGTTATTATTATTATTATTATTATTATTATTATTATTATTATTATTATTATTATTATTATTATTATTATTATTATTATTATTATTATTATTCTAATAATAATTATTATTATTATTATTATTATTATTATTATTATTATTATTATTATTATTATATTATTATTATTCTTATTATTATTTTCATTATTTTTATTTTTATATTATTATCCTTATTGTTATTATTATTACTTTTATATTATTATTATTATTATTAGGAAAAATTACCCAGAATAATACGACCTTTCACCTATTTCCCACGAATAATACGAACTTTCAATTAACCACCAATAATACGACCTTTGACATATATTTTCCATTGGTATATCGTTTTACCCATTACCGGTTAGATTAAACAAAAGTTTAATTAATAAACCAAGAAACTCACTCATCTTCTCTCATTTCTCTCTCCCTGTTATCTTCTCAAAATACCCATCCTTCATCTTCAAAATACCCAGCCTTCATCTTCACGCAGAGATCACGCAAAATACCCAAAAATTAACTCACGCAGAGATCATCATCCAAGATTCGCCTATAATGGTTAGTTTATTCTTCTCAATTGCATAATTTATCATCTAATTTTGCAAACACCCAAAAATTAGGGTTCATGTTTTCTAGAACTAATTATTCTCATTTATGATTAATACTTGTTTTTAAGTCGAAATTCTTTGTAATTTAGTGTTTTTTGATTGTTTTATAAATAAAAGGCCACGCGTTTTTTCTTTTTTTGGGCCGGGCATTTGTGTTTTAAAGGAGTCGTGTTTATCTCCTTTTTTTTGTAACGGCTAGTTTTCTACTCCAAAGCCTATATAAAGGCTTTGCCCCTCATTGTAAGGATTCATTCTAGACATTACATTTTAGATTGGAGATTAAAGAAGATTCATTGCATTTTCATAAATTCTCTCTTCTTATTTTCCTTGTGTGTGAGTGAGTGTCTTAAAATCAGCCTTTGTCCACGAGTGTGAAACACTCACATTTTTCTGAGTTGTGAAACAACTTAGAGTGTCACCTTTCCAATCCTTGAGTGAAACTCCAAGGAAGACGTGTGGAATTCACCCCATTGGTGGTCCAAAACCGAAGGAAAGATTGAAGGACTGTTTGAAGCCAAGAAGTGGTTTCTTGGACTGATTTGCGTGCTAATTTGTGTGTCTGGAAGGCACACAATCCTTTTCTCACTACCAAGGCTGATTGCGTGCAAGGTGTGGAGTCCGAAGGGCCCAACCTTGGTGCAATTGGTATTTTAGGCTAATATGAATGATTTCATTACATTGAAGTTTTGGTATGGTGGGACATTCAAAAAAAGAGGGGTGAGTTTTGAGTATTTGTTTGCTGAATTATTTACTGGTTTTATGATGATTACTTACTGATGATTATACACTGATTTGAGCTACTAGAATATGTATATTATGCTGGTTTGATTATACATGGTTTATTTATGATGTTGCTGGTCTGATTATACATGGTTTATACACTGGATTATACATGGTTTGATTATGCATGGTTTATACACTGGAATATGCTGCTGCTGGTCTGATTATACACTGGTATACACTGTTTACTGGTCTGATTATACATGGTTTATTTGTGCTGCTGGTATACATGGTTTTTTTGCTGATTTATATACTACTGATGCTGCAGCTATACATGGTTTTTTTGCTGCTGCTGGTCTGATAAATGTATGTTGTTTAAATTATGTGCTGGAATATGTATATATTATGTACTTGAAGGTGAGGAAGATTAGAGGAAGTAATTAAAAAAATAAAAGATAACAATGGAGGAAGTGATAATACTTGAAGGTGAGAAAGATAACAATGGAGGTGAATGGGTGAGGAAGAAGCTTGAAGCAGCAAAAAAAGGGAGGAGGCAGCAACGGTCAGATTTTGACCGGTTCAGCAGGTTGCAAACAGGTAAAGTATACCACTGGAAAATATATGTCAAAGGTCGTATTATTGGTGGTTAATTGAAAGTTCGTATCATTCGTGGAAAATAGGTGAAAGGTCGTATTATTCTGGGTAATTTTTCCTTATTATTATTATTATTTTTTTTTTGTCAAGCGATTTTTCATTAACACTAAACAAACAATTACAACGGGGTAACAATACCCAGATAGCCGAGGGTCACCTTACCATTGCATCAGTGTGAAAACCGAGCCCACCTTCTAGGAAGGGTTTCTCGACCTCACTCTCCATGTGCACGGGTGAACCTGGGCTATCTCAAAAAAACATGCCACAAGCGGCATGGTTACACGCAAAGCTACCTATTAAACGGTCCAAAAAAGCTCCTAAGAGACCATATACATCAGCTAGCATAGGTACAAAAAAGAATAAACACGGTTCTAGAAGATAGCATATGGACCAGAACCGGCAAAAACTAGAGGCTGACCAAGCGAAACCAAAAGAGGGCAGCACCCAAATAATGTACAAAGCAGCCATCACAAACACAATACGCTGCATTACCAACCAGCAGCAGCTACCCAGCTTCACCAAGATAGGAGCAGTGTCTTAGAGGAGCAAGTAGTTGCATGTGGGAGGACAGAAGAGCAGTAGGAAGCAACGTCAAAAAACAGTAGCTCAAATGAAGCATCTCTGAACTCCCTATACTCATATCAGAAGAACGAGCTGCTCACAGCAGCACCCACATCAGCAAAGGACTGTAGCAGAAATCAGAACAGGAGGGATCACAGTGCTGGCACAAGGGACTTGATCAGTAGCACCGTGAAGGTCACAGTGAAGGGGCAGCTTCAGAGTACAGTAGCTGTTGGCGTAATCAGCAGTAGCATGCAGCAAGAGGGAAGCACGCATCAGAACAGCACCAGAAAAAAGACAGCAGCTCGAAGGGGCAACTTTGACCTCAGGTTACTCAGGGAATCACATAAACCATAGTGCAGCAGCAAAATAAGCAATAAAACTCATGCTGGACAGAAACCAGCTATCAACACCAAAAACCTCAACAACCAGGAAACTCAGCAGCGGGCAGCAGGTGGCAGCAGCATGCACAGAGGCAGCACAGGGCATAAACAAACAGCAAGACACATCATCACCCAACAACAGGATTTGGGGAGTGCCCCAACAATAGCGGACCAGATTGCAGCAACCAACAGGGAATCAAGGCAGATTGCATGAACAGAAAGCAGCACAAAAGTAATGCACAGCAGCTCAGCAGCAAAACCAACCCACAAACACCAAAGAGGCAGCAGCAAGACCAAGCGGATCAACATGACAATAGAAGCAAAGCTTCACTAACAAACAACCAACTTATAGCAAATAATAACAGTAGCAGCAAAACTCCAATCAGCAGCCACAACTATTACAGCAGCTATCAAACAGAACACGGGATACAACCAAAAACAATGCAACAACTACACTAGCCTAAAACCAGCAGAGAAGAGGAGCACAAAAACAAAAATCCTTCATCATAGAGGAAGCAAGAGTCACAGAGCAGCAATCAGCACACACGCCCCTCAAACCTCCTCTACAGATTCTTTATCCAATTTTGGATGGGGGAGCTCCAAGTCAAGTGATTGAGCCTCACCCTAGAATCGTGAATAACGGTGTCAACTACGCTCCGGATAGTTGCAACTTTCATATGCCACACGGCCTCATTCCTTGTGTGCCAAATGGCGTAGATTAAATTACCCATGATGGCGGCAATGATTTTCACTTTGTTGCGCTGCATATGACGTTTGCGGTGGAGGTCTTTTAGGGTCCGTATATTCCAGTTCACCCTCAGCCAGTGCCGCACCAAGTCGACGCACTTCCTACTAAACTCACAGCTGAAGAAGAGATGATCAACGGTTTCCTCGTGGGAACCACAGATGGGGCAGAAGTCATTATCGGTCACTCCTATGCTCATAAGTTTCTGCTTGGTCTTAAGCCTATCTTGGTAAGCAAGCCACATAATGAACCGGCTACGCGGTATTGAAGCCCTATTCCATACCATATTCGCCCATTCTGCTTTGGCTTGATGACCCTGGATTTCGTTGTAGACGTTAGCAATGGAATAGCTCCGGACATTCATCCATTGGCTCAGCGTTCCCTTGATTTTGCAGAGTTTCTTAATGACCCAGCTGGCGGTGGTAGGGGCGTTGAAAAGGTCCCATCTACCTCCTTTCATATAAATACCGTGTACCCATTTCACCCAGAGAGAGTCCTGCTTCGTGCTAATATGCCAGTCGATCTTGCCCACAGCAGCGAGATTCCAAGAGTAAAGATTGCGCACTCCTAACCCCCCCTCTTTTTTGGGCCTACAAACTTTATCCCAATTGACGTTACCCGGCGTGCTACAATCGGCAACACCATGCCATAAGAAAGAGCGGCAAATACTGTTGATCTGGTGAAGAACCTTTTTGGGGAGGATGACAGTCTGGCTCCAGAAGTTGGACACACTCATGAGGATAGAGTTGACAAGTTGAAGGCGGCCTGTAACGGTCCGGTTTGCGTGAGCCGGATAATCATATGAAAATATGAATCCGGTTCACCACTGGACACTTAGAGGGATAATTCCCATCCAAGATCGTTAACGTTCCCACGATAAGGGTATATAACTACGCAAAAATAAAACATATAGTAGCGACAGGTTTAACATCCACAATACAACTTGAGAACCCAACGGCCTCTACTAACGTAACAACGAACTAATCTTAATCCATTACACAAAAGTAAATTATTTCTACTATGATTATTATTACATAGAACGCGGTCTTGGGTGACGTGATCCTAACTTCCACCTCACTCCAATTCCCACCTGCAATTAACCTGCTAGTCGTCGATTGACAACGGAAGAAAGTTCAAAGAAAAACAATCCAATACACGTCAGAGACATCATACAAAAATATCAACAAGTGGAAAGCAAACAATGTGTTCATCCTAACATGCAAAGGCTCTAAAATATATTTATTCCAAATCCCATCTTGAAACGTTGCCCGTCCTTTTCGGGTCGTCCAAGTAATAATCCAATTTATTTGGAGGAATACACTTGGGAGAGCTAATCCCAAGGCAACCACCGACCTATGACGTTGCCCGTCCTGTTCGGGTCGTCAAAGGTTAAAGTATGCATACCCCCATGGTGACCGTAATGATCCAAAACTGCCATGGGAACAAAAAATTTATATAATCCATTCCAAAATATTAACCCATTGGGATAACCCAAAACATCCATCCTCAATTTCCAAGTTAAACTTCTTTCAATTTATTTGAGGTGTCTAATCCTTATGTGAGTCACAATGCAATAATCAAGAATGAAACAACATTACTTGCACAACCACATATAATGTATGGTCTAAGCGTGTACCTTTAAGCAACAGCAAAAACGACAATTCAAACGCAACAGGAATTTCACCCTCTTATGAATCGAGGTCCTATCAACAAACACACAAAACGAACACGTATTAGAACGTGTTTACACTTCTAACTCATTCCATACTACTATTATATTAATAAGACTTAGTAACTTTAATTGATTTCATTAAATTTCAAACAAATCAAAAGTCCGCTTTAAACCAGAAACTTAAATGGCTTTTTCGGACAGTTTAGAAAATTCAAATGAAAAATCCGACTTCGCCAATGCGTCCGGAACGCATCAATTACCTTGGACACCAATTTTCAGAATTTCTAAAATTCGTTTACTATTTTTAATTATTTTAGGCGTTTAAACAACTTTTTAATATTCCGATTTATCAAAGTAACACAAAAGACATATCCTATTTATGGGGATGTGAGGCGTCACTTTCCGGGACAGCTATGGCTGTCCGGAAATTCGTGCCATGTAACATCATCGAATTTCGATTAATAATTTCATAACTAAGACAATACCGAAAACCGAATCGTAAAACAACATAAATTCAATTTCTTAATACACAATCTCTCAACAATTTCAACCATCCAAAAAAAATAAAACTATTTCTTACGTAAACTCTTACATCATCAAACATGAGCCATTCAAACACAAAATAATAACTTTAATTAATAGAATTCAATATTTGATCGTTGTACAAATCGATTCATCGTAAACTTTGGTAGAAATCATAAACCATATGATTCCAATCTCATATAAAAAAAAAAATGAATCCAATCCCTTAAACAAATTAATTTTTGTCAAGGAATTGATTCACAAAAATTATGAAACATGAAAGTTTATATATTTTTATTCACACCACTCAACATCTCTTAACAAATTGAAATTTTGCTAGAGATATTAAGCCACAACAAATAATTTTCTTTTAAATATCAAGAGATTCTATTCTCATAACAAAACTATAATTTGTTAAAGAATATAAATTAAATAAGAAACTTAACACAATTGTATTAATCCTTTTAACAAATTAATTTTGTTAAAGAATTATACATTTAAAAATTACACAAAATACTCAATCCTCCAAAAGTCATAGGATTTCATCATAATTTAAAAGAAAGAAAATATAATTTTCTTCAAAAGAGAAAATATAATTTTAACAATTGAACTCCACTTACCCTTGGATAATAGATTGAATGATCACAAAGTTTTTTTTTTTTTATATATACTAACCGAAATTTTGAAGAAAAAGAGAGAAGTTTTCTTTTGTTTGATTTGTGAGCAAGTGCAAATGAAGAACAAGATGGAGGTTTACACCAATCTAGCATTTTAAGAGATAAAAGCAACCTTCTATCTTCCTTAACCCCCATCATAAAACACAATTACACCCACATTAAGTGAGGAGTTACAAAACTCCTCCAATACTCCCCATTTGGCCGGCCATTATTAAGAATTAACACAATTAATTTTTTTTTTTTTTTTTTTTTTTTTATTTTAATTAATTAATTACTCCAAATGGGATTTAATTGTCCAATTTGAATTTTTAATACTCATAGAAATATTAAATCAAATAAATAAAAATAACTTATTATGCGGCAAAAGTCGAGAACGTTTATCACATATCGACGCACTCAAATTCTTATACTGAATTAATATTATTTTATTTTAATTTCGAATATTAATTTAATCAAAATTCACGGGGTGTTACAGACTACCCCCCTTAAAAGAAGTTACGCCCTCGTAACTTACAAGAAACCGACCAGCACACAACACAACACAACATATACAAATCAACACAACACATCATATAAAAAAAAAACCTAAGTCAAAGAAGTTTATTCATACGCGCGCGAAATTCCTATCGCCCTCTACCCCCCTTAAAGGAGTTACGTCCCCGTAACGCTACGAACCTGAAAGAGTTGAGGGTACTTTTCCCGCATAGAGTCCTCGGTTTCCCAGGTAGCGGCCTCACGCTCGTGATTTGACCATAGAACTTTGACCATCGATATATCCTTTCGTCGAGTACTACGAACTTTCTTGTCTAAAATTCGGACTGGCCGCTCTGAATAGGTCAAGGATGAGTCCAGCTCTAGAGGTTCGGGATCTAAGATATGGGAGGCAGCAGCATGGTACCGTTTTAATTGGGACACATGAAACACATCATGGACCTTCTCTAAGGTATTTGGAAGAGCTAACCGATACGCCACTTTGCCTATACGTTCTAAAATCTCATAGGGGCCGATGTAGCGAGGGCTTAACTTTCCACGAGCACCAAAACGCACCACTCCGCGCAAAGGTGACACGCGAAGCAAGACTTGATCTCCCACGATAAACTCCTCAGGTCGTCTTTTTAGATCAGCGTAAGACTTTTGACGATCTTGAGCCGCTTTTAAACGATCCCGAATCATCTTAACATTCTCGGTCATTTGGAGAAGCAAATCGGGACCCAAAGTAACAGATTCGGTAAAATCATCCCAATAAACTGGACTACGACAGCGGCGTCCATACAAAGCCTCAAATGGGGCCATCTGAATCGAAGACTGATAGCTGTTATTGTAAGAAAATTCGACCAAATCCAAATGTTCATCCCATGACCCTTGCCACTCCATGGCGATAGCTCTTAACATATCTTCTAAAATTTGGTTCGTGCGCTCTGTTTGTCCATCAGTCTGAGGATGAAACGATGTGCTATACAGTAACGTAGTACCCAACGCTTGTTGCAAGGTCTGCCAGAACTTTGACAAATACCGAGTATCTCTATCAGACACAATAGTGCGGGGCACACCGTGATACCGTACAACGTACTTAATATAAGCTCGGGCTAGTTGCTCCATCTCCCAACGACAGTTCATAGGAATGAAACATGCTGATTTAGTCAAACGATCGACGATAACCCATAAAGTATCATTCCCCGCCTTTGTTCGAGGCAAACCCACAACAAAATCCATAGAAATATCATCCCACTTCCACACCGGAATGTCTAAAGGTTGCAGTAAACCGCCCGGTCTTTTATGTTCGCTCTTAACTTTTTGACAGGTTAAGCAACGCGATACGTACTCAGCAACATCCCTTTTCATTCCCGACCACCAGAACATCAACTTGAGATCTTGATACATTTTATCCCCACCCGGATGAACTGAAAACTTTGTACAATGGGCTTCATCCAAAATGCGTTCCTTCAAGGATGTTTCTCCCGACGGTAGGCACCATCGACCTTTAAATCTCAAACTCCCATCTTCATGAACCAAAAATCCCTCTGCTTTACCTTCTCGAGCCTGTTCTTTTAACTTCAACAACTTCGGATCTTTATTTTGAGAAGTCAAAATCTCCTCGAAAAACGAAGGCCGAATGACTAAGGCGCTCAGACTTTCCTTTAATTCTCCCGTGCGTACCACTTCCAAATTTAACCGGGCAAAGTCCCGATGCAACTCCTCTATTCCACTCAACGCAGATAAAGAATGTTTCGACTTTCTGCTTAAGGCATCGGCTACCAAGTTCGCTCGCCCCTCGTGATACACAAACTCCAAGTCATAGTCCGCCATCAGCTCTAACCACCGACGTTGTCGCATGTTCAAATCCGGCTGAGTATAAAGGTACTTTAAACTCTCATGATCCGTATAGATTCTGCACTTAACCCCATACAAATAATGTCTCCAAATCTTAAGAGCAAACACAATTGCAGCCAACTCCAAATCATGAGTAGGATAATTAACCTCATGAACTTTTAATTGTCGGGACGCATAAGCGATCACTTTACGTTCTTGCATCAAAACACATCCCAACCCCTTCTTCGATGCATCACTGAACACCGTGTAATCCAGCTTAGGGTCAGGTAGAGCAAGAACGGGAGCCGAAGTCAACCTTTCCTTCAAAGTCGTGAAAGCATTTTCACACTCATCAGTCCATTCAAACTTCTTATCCTTTTTCATCAAGGAAGTCATAGGTCTGGCGATGCGCGAAAAATCCTTGACAAAACGACGGTAATATCCCGCCAAACCTAAGAAGCTTCGAACTTCAGTGACATTCTTCGGTGAGGACCAATTTCGAACCGCCTCCACTTTGACCGGGTCCACCGAAATACCCTCCTTTGAGACGAAATGACCCAAAAACGACACCTTTTCCAACCAAAACTCACATTTCGAAAACTTAGCGTACAACTTATTTTCACGCAAGGTTTGCAAGACCAATCGTAAATGTCCCTCATGCTCGTCTCGGTCCTTTGAATAGACTAGTATGTCATCAATAAAGACGACTACAAATTTATCCAAGTATGCACTAAATACCTGGTTCATCAAACACATAAATGCGGCTGGAGCATTTGTCAACCCAAAGGGCATTACGGTAAACTCAAAATGTCCGTAACGTGTCCTAAAGGCCGTCTTATGAATATCCCCTTCAGCGATCCTCAATTGGTGATAACCCGACCTTAAATCGATTTTTGAAAATATCCCAGCTCCCCTCAACTGGTCAAACAAATCATCTATGCGAGGTAACGGGTATTTGTTCTTAACGGTCACTTTATTTAGCTCCCTGTAATCAATGCACAATCTTAAGCTGCCGTCTTTCTTTCGCACAAACAAAACCGGAGCGCCCCAAGGTGATACACTTGGTCGGATATAACCCTTATCCAATAATTCCTCGAGTTGAGTCTTCAATTCCTCCATCTCCTTTGGGGCCATACGGTACGGAGCCTTTGAAATTGGTCCCGTACCAGGCACCAAGTCTATCGTGAAATCAATTCCTCTTTGCGGCGGCATGCCAGGAATCTCCTCAGGGAAAACATCCATAAATTCATTTACCACCGCGACATCGTTAGGATCCACCTCCTTCTTTCCTTCCTGTATGATGTGACACAAATACAAAGGATGTCCTTGTCTCACCAGTTTATGTAATTTCAAGAGCGATACTAAGTTTGTTTTAGGCCCCTTAGAAAACTTTCTATATCTAACGTTTTCCCCATGTGGTCCCACCAGTAACACTCTTTGCTCCTTACATTCGAGGGTTGCTTTGTACCTTCCTAACCAATCCATTCCTAAAATCACTTCTAGGCCCTCCATGTCTAACACATACAAGTTACTAGGAAAAACAACTTTCCCTATCTTCAAGGGCACATCTCTATACAGTCTATCGCAAGTATATAATCTCCCAGAAGGGACTGCTACGGTATAAGATGCGTTTTCAAAAACTCCTAAATTCAGTTCGTCTATCTTACTTCTCGCCAGGAAAGAACAAGTTGCACCCGAATCAAACAATACATTAACAGCTACAGAATGGACGGTGAACGTACCTGTGATCACATCTGTTGTTTGGTCAGCCTCCCTGGAACTGACCGCAGATACCCGTCCACTAGCTGACAGAGCGTTCAATCCTCCCCCTTGATTTCCCAGACGTGGGGTTCCTGAACCCTCAGCCCGATTGCCATCCGAACGAACTTGTCCCCCATTAAACTGTCGTTGAAACCTCTGACCATTATGACCCTGATTTTCTCCCCCAGTTGATCGATTTCCTTGCCTCCCAAAACCCATCTGGTGTTGAGGTCGGTGTTGTTCCCCTAGCAGACGACTTTCACTTCCCTTCTTTATGTAGCACTCGTACTCCCTATGTCCTTTCTTGTGACAGAAATTGCATTCGACTAAATTTCCTTCACAATCCTTTCCGGGGTGGTTTTTCTTACACCTCCTACAGAAATACTTCCTTTCCTTCCCATCCTGATCCAGTAAGGGTTTCATTGGTCTAGCTTCTCCCCTGAATTCGGGATTTACACCAGAATTGTTCCCTTGAAAGTTACCAAAAGTTTTTGGTTTCTTCGAGTGGAAATTTACAGGTGCCCCAGAAGCCTGTCCTAACAACTCTTTCCTCTTCTCTGTAAAACTACCTTTCTCCTTTTCTTTTTCCTTCCTTAAAATGTTCCCTACCTGAGCTGCACGCTTGTACATCTGCTCTAACGTGCTGTAACGATCACTTTCAATATGTTTTTGAATATCGAACGATAACCCCAGCTCAAAGCGTTGCATTTTCTTTTCTTCAGTGGGTACATCATCAGGACAATATTTGATGTACTCCATGAACTTATGGTAGTATTCATCAACAGTTAAACTACCCATCTCAAATCGGGCAAACTCATTCGACTTATCCTTCCTCACATGTAAAGGATAAAATTTCTCCCGCATAGCTTTCTTAAACATATCCCAATCAAAGAATCCCTCAGCTTGTTCTATTAAGCCCGCCTTACTATTCGCCCACCAATAGTCAGCTTCCCCAGTCAAATAAAAAGCTGCCTGATTAACTTTCAGTTCTTCCGGGCACTCTACGACATCAAAAAGTTTGTCAAACTCTCTTAACCAATGTTCAAGTTCTGATGGTTCTCCCTTACCATCAAAAGGAGATGGTTTATTCTGGCTAATCCTCTTGCTCATCTCAGAAGCCTGTTCAGACAGAGACCTCTCTTGTGGAGCACTAACCCCGGTTAACGCCTTAACTAAGCTCCTTAAGGCTCGGCTAGTTCCATTCTTAGCTAGTCTTTTTCGGGAGAGAGGAGGCATCTTCTGCAACCAAAAGAAAGGTACTAATTACCACGCGTTCTAAGGTCCTAAAGTTTTCAAGGAAAAGGTGTTTGGGATAGATTAACATCATAAGTAAATAATTACACATACACACATTCCATTGTCTACAAGTATATCATAATTCGTTGTGGCTAAAAGAACACTCAAATTTACCATGCATAACTTAACAAACAGAGGAAGAACAAAAAGAGGGCACTTAAATTAACTCAAAATAAAACTTTATTGATACTGTTTATTATGACAACTTACGCAAAGCGTTTTACATTATTCAAAAAAAAGATAACAACTACAAAGATAACAAAACAAAAAGTGAAATAAGAAATCAGTACAAGGCATCCATAAAATCAGCAGACTCATTATAATTAGATATGTCGAAATCTTCATCATCCCCGTCGTCTCCGGAATCAGAACTAGAGCTCGAGTATCCTCCTTCGGATTCCCAGTCGCTATCCGTGGGGCTGCTTACTAGCATCTCTTCCTCTTCCTCAGGGTCTTCCTCACTTGAAAACTCCCTTTCAGATTCAATCCTAAAGCCATACAAATCATAATGGGATCCCCAATCCTCCCTCTCATCTTCACTAAGATTCCTTATAGGACTTAATGGTTCCTGTTTAGGGTTTTGCATCTCATAAACACTCCCAAGTTGTGACCTGAGGTCTATCACTGGAGGATCGGATAGGTACCCATCTTCTACATGCTCCATAATAGTATCAGATTCCTCCTTAACATGAAGTTCTCCCTCTTCCATAGGTTCAGCCACATCCTTACATTCTTCCTCTTCTTCTTCCTCCTCTTCCTCGGGGTCTTCCTCTTCTTCCTCGGGGTCTTCCTCTTCAACACCCTCATGCCCTTCTCCTCCTATGAGTCTGATTTGGGAGTTAATTCCATTGGACTCCCTCGGGTTTACTCCTTCCACCCTCCTTGATTCAGATAGTTGGGTTATCCTATCTAGGTCCATTTGTAGGTCGAAACATATCCTATTAACCTTTGTTCTAACCATAATCATTCTTTCCCTATAATCTCTTATACTCTCTCCATCCCTAATTTTCCATATATCGTTGTTCGAAACTTCCCTCCATGCAGTTTCAGGGTCAAACCTCGGTGCATTGTTAGCTTGGTTAGGGGTATGTGGGTCCATCGGGGCTTTTCCCTTGTCCATAATCCTGAACATATGCATAAACGGATAGTAATTAAAAGATTGACAACCGAAGTCGCCTAAACTATTGTAACATTTTAATGGTTCCCACACAAGCATACCCATAACACATCACAAGACAGTCAATTTTAAAACGATGGTCCCACCCCGTCTCTCTCTACTAAGGTCAAAAATATTCCTTTATCTATAAGGGAACGTTGGCTCTGATACCAATTGTAACGGTCCGGTTTGCGTGAGCCGGATAATCATATGAAAATATGAATCCGGTTCACCACTGGACACTTAGAGGGATAATTCCCATCCAAGATCGTTAACGTTCCCACGATAAGGGTATATAACTACGCAAAAATAAAACATATAGTAGCGACAGGTTTAACATCCACAATACAACTTGAGAACCCAACGGCCTCTACTAACGTAACAACGAACTAATCTTAATCCATTACACAAAAGTAAATTATTTCTACTATGATTATTATTACATAGAACGCGGTCTTGGGTGACGTGATCCTAACTTCCACCTCACTCCAATTCCCACCTGCAATTAACCTGCTAGTCGTCGATTGACAACGGAAGCAAGTTCAAAGAAAAACAATCCAATACACGTCAGAGACATCATACAAAAATATCAACAAGTGGAAAGCAAACAATGTGTTCATCCTAACATGCAAAGGCTCTAAAATATATTTATTCCAAATCCCATCTTGAAACGTTGCCCGTCCTTTTCGGGTCGTCCAAGTAATAATCCAATTTATTTGGAGGAATACACTTGGGAGAGCTAATCCCAAGGCAACCACCGACCTATGACGTTGCCCGTCCTGTTCGGGTCGTCAAAGGTTAAAGTATGCATACCCCCATGGTGACCGTAATGATCCAAAACTGCCATGGGAACAAAAAATTTATATAATCCATTCCAAAATATTAACCCATTGGGATAACCCAAAACATCCATCCTCAATTTCCAAGTTAAACTTCTTTCAATTTATTTGAGGTGTCTAATCCTTATGTGAGTCACAATGCAATAATCAAGAATGAAACAACATTACTTGCACAACCACATATAATGTATGGTCTAAGCGTGTACCTTTAAGCAACAGCAAAAACGACAATTCAAACGCAACAGGAATTTCACCCTCTTATGAATCGAGGTCCTATCAACAAACACACAAAACGAACACGTATTAGAACGTGTTTACACTTCTAACTCATTCCATACTACTATTATATTAATAAGACTTAGTAACTTTAATTGATTTCATTAAATTTCAAACAAATCAAAAGTCCGCTTTAAACCAGAAACTTAAATGGCTTTTTCGGACAGTTTAGAAAATTCAAATGAAAAATCCGACTTCGCCAATGCGTCCGGAACGCATCAATTACCTTGGACACCAATTTTCAGAATTTCTAAAATTCGTTTACTATTTTTAATTATTTTAGGCGTTTAAACAACTTTTTAATATTCCGATTTATCAAAGTAACACAAAAGACATATCCTATTTATGGGGATGTGAGGCGTCACTTTCCGGGACAGCTATGGCTGTCCGGAAATTCGTGCCATGTAACATCATCGAATTTCGATTAATAATTTCATAACTAAGACAATACCGAAAACCGAATCGTAAAACAACATAAATTCAATTTCTTAATACACAATCTCTCAACAATTTCAACCATCCAAAAAAAATAAAACTATTTCTTACGTAAACTCTTACATCATCAAACATGAGCCATTCAAACACAAAATAATAACTTTAATTAATAGAATTCAATATTTGATCGTTGTACAAATCGATTCATCGTAAACTTTGGTAGAAATCATAAACCATATGATTCCAATCTCATATAAAAAAAAAAATGAATCCAATCCCTTAAACAAATTAATTTTTGTCAAGGAATTGATTCACAAAAATTATGAAACATGAAAGTTTATATATTTTTATTCACACCACTCAACATCTCTTAACAAATTGAAATTTTGCTAGAGATATTAAGCCACAACAAATAATTTTCTTTTAAATATCAAGAGATTCTATTCTCATAACAAAACTATAATTTGTTAAAGAATATAAATTAAATAAGAAACTTAACACAATTGTATTAATCCTTTTAACAAATTAATTTTGTTAAAGAATTATACATTTAAAAATTACACAAAATACTCAATCCTCCAAAAGTCATAGGATTTCATCATAATTTAAAAGAAAGAAAATATAATTTTCTTCAAAAGAGAAAATATAATTTTAACAATTGAACTCCACTTACCCTTGGATAATAGATTGAATGATCACAAAGTTTTTTTTTTTTTATATATACTAACCGAAATTTTGAAGAAAAAGAGAGAAGTTTTCTTTTGTTTGATTTGTGAGCAAGTGCAAATGAAGAACAAGATGGAGGTTTACACCAATCTAGCATTTTAAGAGATAAAA
>JAAKBH010001356.1:0-21853 GCA_019776075.1 Amaranthus palmeri | reverse complement strand
GTGGAAATAGAGATTGGGGATGTTGGTTGGTTTATGGAGGGTACGATTGTGTCCTTGGGCTTTGATTGTTGTGTTTGTGTATTGTATGGTCCCCATGGCGACAAGATCGGTTGATGATGTTTGAGAATATTAAAAATCTATTGTCGACTATTAATAAACCGGTAATTGTGATGGGTGATTTTAATTTGGTTTCTTAGCCCGGCTGAATGTGTTGGGTCTTTCCGTTGTGATTTAAGTTCTAGGGACTTTAAGGATTGGATTCAGGATTTAGGCTTGGTGGACTTGCCTTTACATGACATAAAATTTACATGGAGGCGTAATGGGTCTATGAGTCGGTTAGATCGTGTTTTGTGCTGCTCAGATTGGTTTCGAAAATTTCCGAATATGGTTTTGCGGGGCGAAAAGCGTTTGTTGTCTGATCATAATCCTTTGGTGCTTCTGTGTGATAATACTTTAGACTGGGGGCCAAAGCCTTTTCGGTGTTTTGATGCTTGGTTTCTTCACCCGTCCTTCAAAAAATTTGTGGTTGATACATGGAGAGATCTCCCACCGATGTCGCTTTTATTAAAAATGAAAACTCTTAAAACGCCTTTGCGAGTATGGAGTAAAGAGCAATTTGGTAATATGGAGAAAAAGATTAGTGAGCTTGAGTCGGTGATTCATAGTCTTGACTGTATTAGTGAGGCTCGGCCTTTATCGGAGTTGGAGATTTCTCGGTTGAAAGCAGCTCAGTCTCTTTTATCGTCTTGGTTAATCAGGAGGGAGAGTATTTGGCGTCAAAAAGCTAGGGTGTTGGGTCTTAGTTTAAAAGATCGTAATTCAAAGTTCTATCATGCTGTTACGATTTTTAGGCAAAAGAGGAAGGCTATTGTAAGTCTACGTATTGCTGATCGTGTTATTTCGGATGTTCGTCTATTGAAGTCGGGTGTGCGGGATCATTTTGCACAGAAATTTGCTCAACCGGTTGCCCCTAATTTTGATTTTGATTTCGGTGATCATCCACGGGTTTCTCAGGAGCAGAATCGGTTTATGGAGAGTTTACCTACGCTTGATGAGGTCAAACGGGCCGTGTGGGATTGTGGGGTCGATAAGGCTCCGGGTTTTGACGGGTTCAATTTTCGCTTCATTCGGGAGATGTGGGATGAAATGAAACAGGACATTTATGATTTCATTTTGGATTTTTTCCATCATAGTGGGTCGCTTCGGGCTATAAATGTTACATGGGTCACCCTTATCCCTAAGGTCGCTAATCCACTGTCTATTGATGATTTTCGGCCTATTAGCATGGTCGGGGCCTTATATAAAATTTTGTCCAAGTTACTATCGTCACGACTTAAGGAGGTGATGGCTCACATTATCGATGAGTCGCAAAGTGCATTTGTGCGGGATCGACAAATTTTGGACGGGGTTCTTATTGCGAGTGAATCTCTTTATTGGTTAAAGAAGAGGAAAATCCCTAGGGCCTTACTTAAGCTTGATTTTAATAAGGCTTATGATTCGATTAGGTGGTCATTTTTGAGATTGGCTTTGGTGAAGCTTGGTTTTGGGGACAAATGGATTGGGTGGATTATGCAATGTGTCTCCTCTGCGTCGATGTCGATTTTGCTAAATGGGTCACCGTTGAAGCCTTTTCGTATGGAAAAGGGCCTTCGCCAAGGGGATCCCCTTTCCCCTTATCTTTTTATCATCGTCACCGAAGTACTAGTTCATCTCTTTAATCGGGCGGTAGTTCAACATGTGATTGAGCCGGTGGATATCGGGAAAAATAGGGTGAGTCTCAAGTTGCTTCAATTTGCGGATGACACGTTAATTTTTGTCCCTAAGAACGAGGTGGTGATTCGGAATTATTTTCGTATTTTGGACGTGTTTGCGGTTATGTCGGGCTTGTCTTTAAATTACCATAAATCGTGCTTTATATCGTGGAGTCATCATGATGCTCAATGGGCTATCGATGTTGCTGCTAGAATGGGTTGTTCTCACTCGTTTACCCCGTTTACATATCTTGGATTCCCTCTTGGTGCGAATATGGCTAAGTGTGTTGCTTGGAAGCCCATCTTGGATAAAATTCAGAGTAAGTTAGGGTCGTGGAAAGCTAGGCTTCTATCAAGGGCAGGTAGGCTTACTCTTATCAAAAGTGTGCTTAATAGTCTACCTATTTACTACATGAGCATGTTTAAGATGCCCAAGGCTATTGCCCAACGTATTGTTAGCTTACAAAGACAATTTTTTTGGGGTTCTTCGTCTCGGGGTAAATCGTTGGTTCCTATGGTTAAATGGTCTTCTATTGAGTTACCTCGACATATGGGTGGTTTGGGAGTCGGCAATATTTTATACAAAAATCTTATTCTATTGTTCAAATGGTGGTGGCGGTATTCTTTAACTGATGATTCTTTGTGGAAAAGAATTATTCAGTCGGTTCATTCTATTAGGGGGTCTAAGGCGTCGTCTGCGGCTTTTTGTGAGGTCAAGGATGGCGTGTGGGGGCAAATGGTGCGGGGTGATGAGGTGACGACCAAGATTCGTGATATTGTTGAGGATGGGATGGTTCTTAGGGTTGGGCGCGGTGATTCTCTTTTATTTTGGTATGATAAGTGGTGTGATCTCGGCCCTCTTCATCGGTCTTTCCCTCGTTTGTTTTCCGTGTCTTCTCAGCAGGATTGCCTTCTTGCCCGGATGGGTATTTGGAATGGGGACGTATGGGAGTGGAAGTTGGCGTGGAAACGCCAATTATTTGATTGGGAAATGGTGGAGGTGCGTCGGTTAGAGGTCCTCCTTCGGGGAATATCACCAGATCGTTCTCGGGATGATTGGGTCTCGTGGCATAATGTGGATGTTGGTTCGTACCCTACTAAAGCTGTTGTTTATAAAGTGTATGAGTCGGTTTCTCCTATTCTGTCTAAAGAATGCATTCATGTCATTTGGCGCAACCCTTCACCTCCTCGTGCTCAGATTACGATGTGGATGGCGTGCCTTGAGAGATTGAAAACGGGTGATGGTTTGGTCGGTTTGGGTATTCTTTCGGTGCAAGATGCGATGTGCCCCTTCTGTAATATTGTTTTGGAATCCAATGCACATATCCTTTTTAGTTGTTCTTTCTCGTGGCGAGTTTGGATGGCGATGTTGGAGTGGTGGGGTGTGGTTGGTGTTGTCCAGGATACGTGTTCATCGTTTATGGTTGCATGGGGTGGTTTGGTTCGCAATAAGCGACGGAAGAAGCTGTGGGCTTTGATCATGGGTTGTGGAATTTGGTCCTTGTGGTTTGAACGTAATCAAGTCAAGTTCGAAAGGCGTGTTCCGGATTTGAATAGGTTTATCTATTCTTTAAAGATTCGTATTGGTTTGTGGGCTCAAGATTTGTTGGGGTTGCGACTTGGGCCGGCTGCCTTGTTGGGCTCTTCGGATCTTGGTCTCGCGTGTTAATCGGATTCTCGTGGGGTTTGGGCCCATTTTGTAATAGGTTTTGGTGTTTTTTTGTTTTTTGTTTTTGGTGTATCTTTTTGGTTTTATACGGGGTTTTTCCTTTTCGTGTACGCATAGTCCGCTCCTATGCTGTTTTGAGCGGCCTGGTCCTTGTTGATTTATGTTCAATGGCTTTTTCCCCTCGCGGGGTTTTTTATGCCGGCGGACTTAAATTCTCAAGGTTCAGTGTTTTTTGTTTTTGTTTCTAATGCATATTCCAAATTGTCGAAAAAAAAAAAAAGAAAAAAAATATATATATATATATATATATATATATATATATATATATATATATATATATATATATATATATATATATATATATTTATATATATATATAGGGTCGAGTTCCAGTGCGAACTGTGCTTAAGTGTGAACCGTGCGAACCGTGTTATTTTTTGGCAAAATTGTGTTACTATTTATTTTCCTTGATTTTGGTGGCTGAAAAGTAACACGTTTTGGCCAAAACGAAACAGTTTTTGAAAGTGTTACTTTTACATCAAAATCTGTTACTTTTCTACCAATGAAATTTCACATAAAATAGTAACACATTTTTGCTAAAAAGTAACAAGGTTCGCACGGTTCACACTTAAGCACAGTTCGCACTTGAACTTCTCCCTATATATATATATATATATATATATATATATATATATATATATATATATATATATATATATATATATATATATATATATATATATATATATATATATATATTATAATAATAATAGACATAAATTAACAATAACGTGTAATTGTAATAAATTCTGAAAGTAGAGATATTACAAAATGACCGTATCTTATTTGGAAATCGATTTATTTGGGATCGATAAAAAAATCGATTTATTTGGGAGACAATTAGTTAAAGTGAGATTTACTTTATGCAAGTTACTGAGCTACTATCTAAAAAAGAAGTATTATAAATTAAGTTTGGAAAAGACATATTCTTTTCATTAATGTTTCAATGATGGATGAATGATATTATAATTTTGAAGAAATAAATTTTTGTAGCTTTGAGAGAAATTTGGGTTTAATAAGAAATCTTTAACTACTACATTTTATAAGGTTGGATATTGTTGAAACAGTAGCATTATTAATGAGATTTCATTAGTCATTTTTAGCGCCTAATTTGTTTTACATACAATTTTCATTACTAATTATAATTTAATTAGTGATGGTAGTAATTTTAAAAATTTCTACAATAATTAGAAACTTGTTAATTCGTAACGTGGTAATGAATCGTAACAAGTAACGTAAACTTTGGAGGTAAAACTTAAAGTTGAGCAGCTACCGATCGATAACAGTTCGAGAAAATTTTAATTATTACCCGAGCATATTATTTAACCATGATAGGAGTAATTAAATATTTATACACATATACAATTGATTTTTAAACATAAAGTACAAGTTACATAACTTGTTACATGTACAACAATTTTTACCCAAACTTTAAACTATCATAAATAAACCTTTCCTACACTATAATAGATCAAATGATGGACAAAAATCACCAAAGACATATCCCCAACCAGCCAAGCTAAAGCTTTCCCTAATCCCCCCTTATATCCCTTTGTACACTCACATACACATGCTAAAATCTCTACCCGATAACCCTTTTGTTCTAATATATGTTGGGATCATTACATGCATTATGCAAAGACCAAATACAAGGGCCAAAGAATCTGATTGATCTGTAGAAAATCTATTAGAATTGTGTTTTCAATTTTATAAAAAACATATAAAATTAAGTTACAAGTTTGTAGTAGAAAACCAAATTACATATGACAAGTTCAAACGTTGGCTTAACATAGACCAAATGTAGATTACATCATCGGGAATCACCATATATCGAACAAAGTAACAAGAAGATTTTGTTGGATCTTGATATAAATTCTAGGCGAGATGCTCTTTCCTAAAACATCATTTCCTCCCTACTACGGTGCTTGGGAATAAACCGGAAATATGTTTTGAGATACAAAGAATTACACTAACTTTCGAGCATACGGAAATTAGAATGATGTAGGAGAAACTAAAGTGGAAGAAGATAATAAAATTACAAACGAGAATTTTAAGTCCTCGACGTAAAACGCTAGAGAAGAAGAGAAATCAGAGATTCCATGTGTAAATAACACAAGAGCATCCTATATTTATAGAATAGCTCACACCATTTCATGAAGTAATGTATTGCTCCATGAAACACTAGGTTGATCTGTGAAACAAGAGATCAATTCACGAATTCATGTCGCCTTTCACTCAACCCTTACATCCCAAATAACATGGCTAAAGTAATCATAATAACTGTAGGAAGTTATTATATAACCACCAAAACAAAGCAAAACGTCGCAAGGAAAAAAGCCAGAAATTTCAGATTTTCGCGGGTCGCGACGATAGTCACTGGTCGCGAGTTTCAATTTTCACAAAACAGAAACATTCTGACTGCATTTCGCGATCCGCAAATTCGTTCGCTACTAGAGACTTTAAATTTCCCTAAAATCACTTGTTCCTTGTAACATTGGGATATACTTATTTAATTTAATCAAATTATTTATTTAATTTAATTAATTAAATCATTTCCGATGTCCACTATACACTCTAAATTCCAACAAAATCAACCCCTTCATCATCATCATTTCACTCATAAATTCTCACTTAATACACCCACAAAAACCTCTACAAGTCCTACATGTTTCTACTTCAAAACCTCACTAAAACCACTTGAAAAACACGCATTTTAGTGCAGAATAGTTGCTGTCTGGATAAGTGCATAAAATGAATTTTGTATGAAATCTTTTCTAGAAATTAAGTATGTTAGAAAAATATATTTTATGAGTAAAAAGAACTAAAATCATCACTTGTATAAATCTACAAAAATCGGAAACTAAGAAAATGTATTTTTGTAAACTTATAAATTTTGTTACTAGAAGGATTAAAGTAAAATTATGGGACATGATTAAGTATGTTGCTCAACATAACAAGTATACTTCAAATATATTAAAATCATCACAAGTATCAGTTTAACAATTCCAACAAAGGAAAGTTAAGTGCATATTAGAAATTCAAAGTTATTATTGATTTTTGGATAAATACAATGTGTTTAGTTAAAAAGTTGGAGTTGAAACTTGAAGGGCAAGGACCCGAAGTTGGCATTCCCACTTCTAAGAACGCATAGGAGCTTACGTAGGAGGTTACAAAATACTTATATCGGCTTGGATGCGAGGTATGTCACATGGGTGATTTTTTATGGATTTAAGAACAAGTTGGGAAATTTTTAATTTCTATAAACTTGTTTTAAAAAATACAATTCCAAATAAAAAGTTCCTAAATCTTGAAAAATGATATCAAAATAATAATTTTGAGAAAGGAATAATTTATTACATTTATTATTATTGTAGGCATCATGCATGTTAATTTTATAAAATGTTGTATGTCTAAATGCATAAATTACACTATTTTGTGAAAGTATAAGTGATGAAAAATGTTAAATGAACTTGGAAAATATTTGAAACTCATTTCAAAAGAATTTCCAGTAGCTATATCTTTAAAAATCTCTTGAATTTTTTTGTTGAAATTTATTCATCAAAACTAATTATAAAACTCTTGATCATATCAAAACTAAATAATAAAACCATATTATAAAACATTGTATTAGATAAACTTTTGATTATCAAAACTAATTAATAAACCAAATTATAATTTTTTCAACAAGATTTGGCCAAAATATATTTAGTTTCAAATTTTTCATGATTTTTGAGTAATCGTTAAATTGTTTAACGATAAATTGTGAAATAGCAAAACATACAATAATTACCAAATGAAGACATATATGGACTTGAAATTTTTATCACATACTCATATGGACAGTAGCTAAATTTGGTAAAATTTTTGGAAGCTTATGATGACATTTAAGGACATTAATAATTTTTACTCGGTTATTAATAATTAGTAAGTTAGAAAACTATAAAATACAAAATAAATATTAAAAGACGCCTTTTTGGCATTAAAATTTTATGAGGCACTTATATAAATAGTAGATACATGTTCAAAAATTTATATGGAATCAGTAAAATAATATTATTAATTATTAAAAGTAGCCTGGCACATCAGCTCAATGTAGGACTCTCTGTGGGTTAAATGGGTACATGAAGTGTATATGAAAGGGGGAAGATGGGATCTCTACAATGAACCTATCACAACAATTTGGGTTTTGAAAAAGCTTTGCAGGGTCAAGGAGACAATTAGCGATTGGATGAAAAAGTCCAAAAATTCCATTAACACTGTGTAAAAGGAGTTGATGGGAACCAAAGTCAGAGCAATTTGGGCTAATATAATCCAAAATAAAGTCGTCACTCCAAGAAGCCGCTTCAAAGTGTGGCTCGCTTGTCATGACAGACTCAAACAAAGCAACCGCTCAAGAACATGGGAGTGGTGGAAAATGAGACTTGTCCTATATGTGGAACTCAGACCGAATCGATTAAAAGTATTTTCTTCAAATGTGATTTCAGCTACAAGTGTGTAGAAGCTCTCTAACGCTGTGTAGGGGTGAACTTGTTGAACATTTAGCGTCTAATAATCCTAAGTTAATGATCACTAAATACTACTTAAGTAGTGGGACAATATGTATTAATATACTAGGTCCGAAAGGAGTTCAAAGGATAGGACAAAATGGAAATAAGGAAAACCAAGTCAGCACAAAAAGCCGACTCGGGTTTCCCTTGTTTGAGACTAAAGTCGACTCGGCTTTGGTTTCTAAAAAGTGGGTTTTGTCTAGAAGGAAAAGCCGAGTCGGCTTTCCTTGGTGGAGGTGGAACCGCCGACTCGACGGTTGCTGCTGGAAGTGACTGTTGGTCTTTTTCGGATTTCGTTTGAGTTAATGCCTTGGATTCTCTTACTTATGCTCATGATTTCTGGAGTGACAAGGGAGTATAATACTGTATAATGCTCATGAATGTCATGATTTATGGCTTTGAATTGGATGATCATCAATTTGATCATTAAGTGTGGTTATTGTGCCATGACCCTTAGGTTATACTCTTGTAGTATAAATTGAGGTCTTTGGTGATGAGTTGAACACATCAATTTTCTGAATTCTTCTACTCTTTTCTCTTATTTGCTTGTGCTTTGTCACTAGAGTAATTAACTCTTGCCTAAGGCTTCCATTTCTTACAATTCTCAAAGACATTGTTGTTAAGTGGTATACTCTAAGTACTAAGAGTATATTGTGTTGTTTGTATCTCGTTGTTAATTTTCATTCATCAACCCAAGTACCTTTGTGGGGGAAATATCACAAAAGGAAAGTGATCACACGCCTACAACAAGTATCAAGTTTTCGGGTAACGATTGTCGTTACAAATGGATAATACAAATTTCCAATTGTTATTGTAATTTCAATTTGTCATCAACAAAGGGATAATACAAATTTCCAATTGTAATTTGTATTTACATTATATACTTGTAATAATATTTTGTGATATCTTCTTCAGAATGGCAACCATGAAGGATTTTACTTCTAACTTTGCTAAGTTGGAAAACTTTATCGGTGTCGGTTTTCGACGTTGACAAAAAAAGATTATGTTCCTCCTTACTACTTTGAGCGTGGCCAACGTGATAAGTACTCCTAAGCCGGAGGAATCGGAGGATGAAGCCCTTGAACAAGAAAGGAAGCGGAGTAAGTGGGAAAATGATGATTTCATTTGCCAGGGCCATATTCTAAATGGAATGCAAGATTCGCTTTTTGACATCTACTAATACCATGAGTCCGCTAAGGAATTATGGGATGCTTTGGAGAATAAATACATGGCGGAAGATGTGAGTTCCAAAAAGTTTCTTGTAAGTAATTTTAATTCTTACAAGATGGTAGAAGATCTCCCTAATATTGATCAATTTCATGAATTACAAAGAATGCATGCCAACCTTAAATTACATAAAATTGAACTAGATGAAGTTTTTCTTGTTTCAAGCATTATAGACAAGTTGTCTCCCTCATGGAGGAATGTTAGACATGCTTTAAAGCATAAAAGAGAAGAGATTACACTCTCCGATCTTGGACAACATATTGTTAAGTCTAGCATACGGATTCATGAGAATCGGAAGGATAATAATCCTAATGTTGGAACTGTAAATATGGTTGCGGAAAGGAAACCATCCCGTTCCGGAGATAAGAGGAAGAAAGTTGATTCTTCAAAGGGGAAGGCCATTGTCTCTAATACCGAAAAGGTATGTTGGGAATGTGGCAAGCCCGGACACCGAAGGAAAAATTGCTTTGTTCTCAAGAACTAGCAAGAGAAGGCAAAGGGGAGTGGTCAAGCTTCTACAAGCAAAGGACCATGCACTAGAGGTAATCTTGCAATTTTGAATGAAAATTGTAATATGAATCTTTCTTCAATGAATACTAATTTTAGTGCTATGCAGGATGATTCTTTGTCTTGGTGGATCGATTCGGGGGCATCGAGACATGTATGCAATTCTACAAAATGGTTCAAATCTTTTCACAAGGTAGTTGATGGGGAGCATCTCTTTATGGGAAACAATGCACCGATCATGGTCCAAGGCAAAGGACAAATTGAGCTATTGTTCACTTCGGGGAATCTCTTAGTTTTAAGGGATGTGTATTATGCAACCGAAATTAGTAGAAATCTTGCACTAGTGGAAAAAAAGCTATTGGTTGCTAAACATTAGCTGCGGTTCCTAAAAAACGCAGCCTTTAATGGAAGGAAAAAAAGGCGGAAAAAAAATAGCTTAAAGGTTGCGGTGTCTAGTAGATACGCAGCAAATAACTTAAAAAAAATCATGAAAGGTATTGGCTGCGGTTAGATTTTGGGCCGCAGCAAATAATGTTGTCTTATATAAGCCCAAATAATAAAACCCTAAGAATGTTGAACCGGCGCCGCATTCCTCCCTTTCTCTCTCTTATAATAAAACCCTAGTTGTATCCTTAAGTCTTAATAAAATGAGGCGCCTCATTCCTCCCTTTCTCTCTTCATTCTAAAAAACCCTAAATTCATTCTTCAAAATCTAGTACCTCCCGGAATGGCGCCTCCTTTTCTCTAAAAAAAACCCTTGAACTGGCGTCTTTCTTTCGAAATCCAATACCTCCTGGAATTTTCTTTAAATCAATGGCGTCCTTGAAGATTTTGGTGAAGAAACCTTAATGATTTTGAAGATTTGATGAAGTTTTGGTGAAGATTTAATAAGATCTCCCTGAATTTAAAAATCAATGGTGTCCTTGAAGATTTGGTGAAGAAACATTTGGGTACTACTTTTATGTAAATTTTGTGTAAAATTTGTTGTAAAATTTGTTCAATTTTCTGGTTTTTATGTAAAATTTGTTCATCGTTATGTAAAATTTGTTGTACAACTTGAAGATTTTTATGTAAAATATGATTATCTTTCTGGTTTTTGTTCATTTGAATATTTGTTCATTTTTGTTCATCTTGGTTTGTTCATCATCTGGGTTTAGATCTGGTTTTTGTTCATCTTGGTTTGTTCATCATCTGAATTCGTCATCTGGGTTTTAGATCTGGTTTTTGTTCATGTTGGTTTGTTCACTCTCTAAGTTCATCGATCATCTAGGTTTTTTTTTTCTAAAAATTAGTTTTAAAGGAATTGAAAAAAAAAACAAAAATAAGGGGACTAAAGGCTACGGTTGTTTGACTGTTCGCAGCCTTTAATCATCTTTTCTTTTGTTCTTAAAATGAACTATAGGCTGCGGTTTTTAGGACCACAGCCAATAAAAAATGCTCATTTGCTGCTACAACAAGGGTTGCGAGGTAAAACCGCAGCCTATAACGGTTAAAAACCGCAGCCAGACATTTTTTTCCACTAGTGTTGTCTCGGGTCCTATTTTGAATCGATTGGGCTACAAATTAGTATTTGAAGCCGATAGGTGTATTATCTCGAAAAATAACTTGTTTGTAGGACGTGCTTTTCTTCGTAATAGTTTATTTAAATTGTCTTTGGATTTGAATAAGAACTCTATATGTAATATTTCTAGCATGAATGGAAAAGATGATTTGCATTATTTGTGGCATGTTAGATTAGGACATGTGAATTTTGATAAAGTTTCTTTTATGTCCAAACATGATTTAATTCCTATGTGTGTTAAAATGTCTTAAAATTGCAAAACGTGCATGTTAAATAAGATCACAAGAACAGCTTTTAAAAGTGTTGAATGGAAATCCGAAATTTTGGAATTAATCCATAGTGATCTTTGTGACTTTCATAGTACACCATCATTGGGAAATAAAAAATGTCATAACTTTTATTGTTGATTTCCAAGTTTTGTTATGTATATCTTTTACATACAAAAGATGAGGCTCTTGATCACTTTAAGATTTACAAAAATGAAGTAGAATTACAAATTGGAAGTAAACTTAAAAGGTTAAGAACCGATAAAGGAAGTGAATATTATGATCCAAACTATTTTAATTCAATGGGCATTATACATGAAACAACCGCCGGATACGCACCACAATCAAATGGTGTGGCGGAGAGGAAAAACCGTACTCTACAAGAGATGGTTAATTCCATGTTATTCTACTCGGGTTTGAGTGATGGATTTTGGGGTGAAGCAATGTTGACGGCTTGTCACATTCTTAACTGAGTTCCAATGAGCACGAATAAGGAGACTCCTTATGAACTATGTTACAAAAAGAAACCAAACTTAAGCTATCTTAAGGTTTGGGGTTGTAGGGCCATTGTAAGATTACTCGGCAACAAAAGCAAGAAACTCGGTGAACCAGGGATTGAATGCATTTTTATAGGTTATGCTCTTCATAGCAAAACTTATAGAATATATGTTATAGAACTAAATGACTATATGTCGATTTATTCGACCATAGAGTCAAGAGATGCAATTTTTGATGAAAATAGATTTTCATCATTGAGTAGACAAAGAAATCTACAAGTTTGTACCGGTGAATATGTAGATGATAATCAACAAGGTTCATCTCTAGGTGATGATGAGAATCAACAGCTAGATGAACAAGAATTAGTTGATCCTATTCCCAAAAGGAGTAAGAGACAACGGAAAGCTAAAAGCTTTGGACCGGATTTCCAAGTATACTTGTTTGAAGGTAATATAAGTGAAGTATCTTCTAGTGTTCCATATTTATATAATGTGGAAGGTGACTTATTGACTTATAGCGATGCTATGGCATCACATGATAGCGCCTTTTGGAAAGAGGCTATCGATGATGAGATGCAATCCATCATGCGTAATAACACTTGGGTGTTAGTCCTCCTTCTTGTAACTCGATATGTTGCAAGTGGATTTTTCGAAAGAAAATGAATATTGATGGTACTATTGATAAGTTTAAGACCCGTTTAGTGGCACAAGGCTTTAGACAAAAGCATGGTATCGATCATTTCAATACATATGCACTAGTTGCAAGAATAACCACTATTCGGTTATTGGTAGCTTTAGCTATGGTCTATCATCTAGAAATATATCAAATGGATGTTAAAATGGCATTTTTATATGGGGAGCTAGATGAGGAGGTATATATGAAACAACTCGAAGGGTTTGTTTTGAAAGGACATGAGCAAAAGGTGTGTAAACTTGTTAAATCCTTGTATGGACTTAAACAAACACCTAAGCAGTGGCTTCAAAAATTTGATGAAACAATTTTGTCCTTTGGATTTAAATTGAATTAAGCCAATAAGTGCGTTAAAAGCAAATTTGATAGCCATGGTAATGGAGTTATCATTTGTCTATATGTAGATGACATGCTCATCTTTGGTACTAGTTTAGTACAAGTTCAAGAGACAAGATTTTTTGTCTAGATCCTTCTAGATGAAAGATATGAGGGAGGCCGATGTGATCTTAGGTATTAACATCATGAGACAAGGTAATCGTATTAAGTTAAGTCAAGCTCACTATGTTGAGAAGATACTTAAACGGTTTAGTATGCTTGATAAAGCATCGGTTTCTACTGCCATGGAACCAAGTATGAAATTCACCATAACATACCGGTCAACCAATTTCTCAGTTGGAGTATTCAAAGGTCATAGGATCTTTGATGTATGCTATTAGCTGTACTAGGCCAGACATAGCTTTTGCGGTTGGTAAACTTAGTAGATTTACAAGCAAACTAGGTCCCTATGATTGGATGGCGATAAGGAGAGTTTTAAGATACTTGTTGCATACCAAGGATTATGGTATTGCATATAGCGGTGAACCTCCTATTTTAGAAGGTTATTCCGATGCTAGTTGGATCACTAATGAAGAGGATAACTCTTCAACAACTGGTTGGGTGTTTGTTTATGGGGGAGGTGCCGTTTCTTGGTCCTCTAAGAAACAAACATGTATAGCTGATTCTACGATGTCAGCTGAGTTTATAGCCTTTGCTTTAGCATCTAGTGAAGCAGAGTGGTTGAGGAATCTCATGTTTGAGATACCTTTGTTACCTAAGCCAATCTCACCAGTGGCGATTCATGCGAATTGCATGACGGCTTTGGGTAGAGCTTATAGTCAAGTGTATAATGGTAAGTCTCTTCATATTGCTCTTAGACATAGCCTAGTGCAAAAACTTATCATTAATAGGGTCATAACTTTTGACTATGTGAACACTAAGTTCAATGTGGCGGATTCGTTTACGAAAGCCATGAGTAAAGATTTGATTGAACAAGCTTCAATTTAAATCCGTTTATGTCAATAAAATCATTTGGGAAAGCCCAATTCACGCATGAGTAACATCGTGTCTGAATTCAATGTGGTAAAGTCCTCTTGATTTTTGTAAATAAACAAGTTTAATGACCCATTGTTGCTTTGGACCGTGATGAACAAGGTAGTCGTCTTTGAAAGTTCTCAAGATCAAGGGTTGAAGAGCTCTTGGTGTTATGTCCAGATCACGGGAATATGTTTTATACGTATTGAGAACCTACCTATATAAGTTTGAAGTATGACCGCTTCAAGTAGTCAAGATTGGCATAATGACTATGATAAACTTATGAATAAGATACGGGCACGGCCTTATAATGAGTCAGGTTAATAACTTTGTGTTATTTGTTTTATGTGTACTTCATCTTCAAGTGGTTGGAAGGGTCGTTTGATTCAATTCCGTATGGAAATCAATTCTGGCTCAATTATGGGTTGCGGATTACGACCCAAGCCAATATTGTAGCAGCCCTTAATATTAGAGAAAGGCTGCGGTTTTTATGCGCAGCCCAAAAAAGGCTTAAGGGCTGCGGACAGGTCGAAAAAACCGCAGCCCTTTAGGCTTTTTTCAAAATAAAAAAAAAATTCAGAATTCTAAAACGAATTCTGAAAAATTTGATACACAACCCAGATCTTCATAAAAAAAATGATCTTCATGAAGTATTATACAGAAACAAAAACGAAAATGAAGGATTATACAGAAACGAAAACGAAAATCCAATAAATATACATAAACGAAAATGAATTATATACATAAACGAAATCCAAAAATTATACAGCAAACGAAATCCAAAAATTATACAGAAATGAATTATACAAAAACGAAATCTAAACGAAATCAAAAAATTATACATAAATGAATTATACAGAAACAAATCCAAAAATTATACAGAAATGAATTATACAGATCTGACTTGAAGCATTTGAGACTTGAAGCGTTTTTTTCCTGATCTTCAAAAACAGAACTTCAAAAATTCTTCAAAAACAGATCTTCAAAAAATTATACATAAATGGGTGTTGATGACGAAACAAGGATCTTCAAAAACAGATCTTCAAAAATTCTTCAAAAATTATACAAAAACAAAATGAATGGGTAAACTATAGAAATTATACAGATCTTCAAAAATTCTTCAAAAACGAAATGAATGGGTAAACTATAGAAATAAACGGCAGAAATCTCAGATCTTTATGTGGTTTGAAGGGTTATGAAGAAGAAGGGAGTTATTAGAGAAGAAGAAGAAGAAGAAGGGAGTTATTAGAGAAGAAGAAGAGGCGTTTGAATGGGTAAACTCTTTTTTTTTTTTCTAAATTTAGGGTTATGAAGTAGAAGGGAGTTATTAGAGAAGAAGAAGAGGATGTTATTAGAGAATAAGAAACGGCGCTGAAATTAGGGTTATATTATGAAGTAGAAGAGGCGTTTTTAGGTAAATGAATGTGGGCTGCTCGTATATTGGGCTTTTTAGGGCTGCGGGCATCCCATAAAACCGCAGCCCCTTCATTAATTTTTTTTTCCTACATTTTTTAAATGGCAAGGGCTGCGGACATACCATAAAACCGCAGCCCCTTCATTAATTTTTTTTTTTTGAATTTCTTATATATTTTCGAATGGTTAAGGGCTGCGGACACATAAAAAACCGCAGCCCTTTATTTATTATACTGTTTGAAACACATTGAGGCTGCGGTTAAGGGTAAAAACCGCAGCCCTTGTTAATTTTTTTTTACCACATTTTTTTTACTCATATTGGCTGCGTGTTCCTAAAAACCGCAGCCAATAGCGTTTTTTCCACTAGTGAATTAACTCTTGCCTAAGGCTTCCATTTCTTATAATTCTCAAACACATTGTTGTTAAGTGGTATACACTATAAGTAATAAGAGTATATTGTGTTGTTTGTATCTCGTTGTAAATTTCCATTCATCAACCCAAGTACCGTTGTGGGGGAAATATCACAAAAGGAAAGTGATCACACGCCTACAACAAGTATCAAGTTTCCGGGTAACGGTTGTCGTTACAAAATTATCTTCAAGTTTATATTAGCCTTGTTATTGTAATTTCAATTTGTCATCAACAAAGGGATAACACAAATACCCAATTATAATTTGTATTTACATTATATACTCGTAATAGAACTGGAGTATCAAAAGCATGAAAGACAACTCGAAAATGACACAACCCTAAATTAATAAAAAAAAAAAAAAAAAAAAAAAAAAAAAAAAAAAAACATTACCAAACGTAATTGAAATTCAACTCAATCACTCTGATTCGTTTTTCCACATCATCATTTTCAATTATATATCATAATTTTCATTTCTACATCATTATTTTTAGTTGAGACACACTAAAATAAATGTGTCATTTCTACATCAATTATATATCATTATTTTCGTTTTTAGCTACATCATCATCATTTTAGAATCGTATTACTAGTTAATTTTTATATTTCGAATTATATTTCTATATATAGCCTTAAAATAAATGTGTCCTTTTAACAATAAAATATTCTTTAAATCTTTGACCCATTGGGTTTATATAGTTAGGACTCAAACTTGATAAGACGGAGACCCGACCCAAAATTAAGCTGACTCTAAATTCAAAGTTAATCCGTTTGAAAATGATCCAACTTACAACGTGTTCGTTCAACCGTTTTAACAAATCCACATAAACCCAATAAAAAAGGGAATATTTATAAAAGGAACAAAAAAATATTCATATACTCCCTCCGTTCCTTTATGTTCTTCCACATTACTATAACGGGTAGTTTCAAAAGTTCTTCCACTTTAGAATACTTTCTATTTTTGGAAAGTTTTCATCTCACTTTTACCCCTTAAAACCCCACTTTCCTTACTTCACACTATTATTTAATTATTTTCTCTCTCATACTTCCAATACAATCATTACTTCTCACTACTATTTAATTATTTTTCTCTCATATTTCCAATATAATCATTACTTCACACTATTATTTAATTATTTTTTCTCTCATAATTCCAATATAATCATTATTTTCCACTACTATATAATTAAAATAATACCCATTACTACCAAAGATTCCATTTTTCTTAATCTTTGTGAAAAACTCAAATAGGAAGATCAAATAGGAACGGAGGGAGTATCTTTCAAGAGAACATTATGTTGGTTAAAGCTCCTAAGAAAGTGAAACCTATTACTAACTAGAATTTACCTACAGGCTATAAACATATACATTGTGTATGCACCAATGACCTGAAGATCGGATCCGATTGCTTTACAAATTTTATTGTATGCATTGCAAATTGCATGCGTATCTAATCTATTAGTTAGGCATTAGTGCTCAAATAAAGTTATAAATCCAGCTATATTTTGTTAAAAGAGTACTCCCTTGAATTTAGCTTAAGATTCTTGTGTTTTATGGTATTTTTTAGAAACTCTTTAATCGTCCCGGTTAATTATATACTCCCACCAATTTTATTTAGATTTTCCATTTGCTTGGACACGGTTATTAAGAGTGGTGTGTGGTCCATTAAAAAGTGAGTAGTTTGGAGTATTTTAAATGATTATATTAATTGTAAAGGTGGTAATGGGGGTATTGTAAGTAGTAAAAGTGAGGGTATTTTGAACATTATTTGTGTGAACCTGGAGTATTTATGTTAAAAAAATTAGACAAAAAAGAAAATATTACAATTGATATGAATTTGCCAAATAACGAAATGTGACAACTAAATAGAATCGAAGAGAGTATATTTTTTAAAATATTATAAATAGGCGTTAAGAATTATGTAGGTAGACGATTAACATAATGAAAGTAGGCATTATGGATGCAGTAAGAAAGCATTAGGGATTATGTAAGTTGGCATTAACAACACGGTAAGTAGACCTTAATCTTTGATGGGTTAGGTCTAAGATGCGTCTCTCAAAGAGACGATCTCTTAAGAGACTAGTTGTTTACTAAATTCTTTATCTATCATTCTTATTCTATACTTCTTACGATTCTTTTCAAATGTCTAATTTAGCTTGGGAACGTTTGCCAGCGTACTAATACTACCTTGAATATCGATCTAGTTTAGCATAATTAAAAATTATAAAAACTAGATATTAATAAAATTTTATATTAGAACGAATCAACTAAGATCTTAATTATTTGACCATGTTTTAACTTATACATTAAAATCCTCTCTTGATGCTTTTTGCAATGTTAAAGATGACATGTGGTCAAGTTGATGAGTAATGATGAGGACGCCTCCAAAATCAGATCAATAGTTGAAGATGGTATGCAACTGAGCTTGGAAAATGGTAAATCCATCAGGTTTTGACATGATTTTAAGTGTAACGTTGGCCCTCTAAAAAACTGCTTTCCCTAGATTGTTTGCATTCTTGTTACAAAAGATTTTTTTTATTAGTCAAATGTCTATTCACTCTTCTTTGTTTATGTGTTATCCCATTATATTTATTACATTTAATTAAGTCGTCAGTGTATTACTCTCTATTTTCTTTTGTTTATTCACTTAAAATTTTTTATATAAGGAGTGACAACTTTAAAATTTTTTTTAAGGTATATATTAAAGATACATTATATTTATGTGTGATATTATTGCATTTTTCTTAATCCAAAGTTTTTTATTATAAATTTTACAATATTTTTAGAATGTATATTTCAACATAGTAATTCTTAAATTTTGCTTTTAAAAGCTTGTAAAAATTAAATTTAAAAAAAAAATAACCGCAGAGAATACATTCTTTATGACCAATCAATGCAATGATTAGTAAAGTTCTATTAATTTATACTCGCTTCTATTCATCATATGTATCCCATTTGACTTTCTACAAATATTAAGAAAACCAAATGGAACCACATAGATAAGAGAGAAACGTATAAGCTTTTTAAGGGTAATTGGTAAAGTTAACAACTAAAAAAAGAATTAGGACATTTAGGGTAACTTAACTAAAAAAAGACAATAAAACACATATGTCGAATAGAAGTGAGTATTTCCTTGTTCAACTTTTTCTACGAAGTTTAACAAATATAAATATGGTTTTCTATGAATTAAAAATTACCCAAAAATTTTTTCTAGAAGAAGAATAATCCACAAACAAATCTGGAGAAATTCTTTGTGGAATTTATTATTTGGGCAGGAGTATAGCAAACAAATTAGTTACGATCATGCCAAAAAAAGTTTAAGATTATTCAAAGATATGGGCATTAAGTTGTTGACGTGCTTGAAAGATACTTTATTCATGTTTGTGGATAAGCCCAACAAAGATAAAGGAATTATTGATTTGTAAATCATCTTAAGTAGCAAAAGCTAATTATAGTGTCACGGCTTATATGTTGTAAAATATTTGTTTAAAGGAAAAATTATTTAGAATAATTCTATATGTTTATGATTTGTCTATAATACTTTTGTCTATTGATTAATGATGAATAATCTTAAATTTGAGGGGTATTTTTTTAGACTAAACCCGGTCACAGAATGACTTTCTACCGCAAGTTTTTTTTAAAAGGATAAATTAAAATAAAATGTTGAAAAAATGATAGAAAAATGTTTAAAAAAATAATTTATAATTTTTTAATGATTTATAATTTTTATATAAAACTTTAAATTTTTTCTCTAATTTTAAATTAATTTTCAGTTTATTTTTTTGGGTGAATCAACAACTATAACAAGTCATTGGGTTACCCACGTTTACTCTAGGTAATTAATTTATTTGAATTTGCGCAATTTTTTATTGGTATTTCTTAGGCAATTACACATGCACGAATTTCTTAATATGAAGACATTATAAATAAATATAATTTTCGAATATACGTAACATATAAACACACTATACATTAAATATGAAATAATAATTGCTAAAATATATATATGACATTGTTTATATCGTTTGATGCAACAAAATTTTTTTGTTGATAAGTTTTATAAAAATATTTAAATTATTTATATTTTAAAATGGTAAATTTATTTGTATTTAATAAATTTTAATCATTAATTTATTTTATATTGCTCAATATAAACAAGAATAATTCAATTTACCTTGTTTTAAAAATGGTAAGTTAATCAGTTTAATATATTTTTGTCATGGTTAAAAATGACATGTTAATTTATTTGCCATGTGAGCCAAATGTCAACCAAAATTTTTCTATCTAGCACGCTTTTATAAGGATATATAATACGTGTAATTTTCCAATCTTTTTTATAAAATAGTATATCTCAATTTTATAAATTTTTGGTAGGATTAAAAATAATATGTTTGTTAACTATATGTGTCATGTAAGCCAAAATCACCCAATAAAACTTTTCTATTTATGAGGGCCTTTTATAAGAAGGACATGTGTGATATTTCAATCTTTTTATTAAATTGTATGATTGCATTTTTTTTTTTTTTTTGAGGAATTGTATATTTTTGTTAATGTCAGTCCTTATCAATTATCAATTAATTTGTGCAAATTCGTCTTTACTAGTAAATATCAATCAACAAAACGATTAGAGTGAATTTATCTCAACCAGTAAAAAAGAAAATACAAATGACAATAATATTTTAAAGTGCGATTGATTTTATTGCAAAAATTGTAGTTAATCATCATTCCATCTGTACGAAATTATATCATGCAATAAATTACAAACAATACAAAATCTCTTCCAGTAAACATTCGGCCAAAAAAATTACGCATGGGAACATTCTATTATATTTTCATTTTTTAATTTACGTTAAAATTATTAGTGTCTATAATGATTATGGTTTAGGTAATGCTGAATTTCTAGTTGTTATCGGTAATTGTACATTTTACGTAATATCCTAAATACTAGATAGTGCTCGTATGATGTATGGTTTTATTAAATTTTTCGACATAAATTACATTAATTATGTAAAATTTATAACAAAATTATGTAAACTTACAATTAATTGACTTACACAAAAATAGTTACAACCCGAAACCATATTATAATTAAGCATAGCATTTAAGTAATCATTTGTATAAATAACAAAAAATCCTAATAAAAGTATACTATATTTTAATCATGTTAAAATATTCAATACACTAAATAATGACCATTTAGAAAAAATAAAATTTAAAACGTTTTTAAAAATAATTGAAAAAAAATAATATATATGGTTTTCTAATACATTAAATGATGTGAGTAATAACAACAATGACATTTTCATTAATTGCTGGAGAGAAAATTTTCTTGAAATTGTGACACATAAGCAATTTAAAGTAGCGATGATGTCAGTGTTTTGTTTTATTAATAGTTATAGATTATAGATATATATTATTCAAAAATATAATTACATAAATAACGCCAAAATGTTGACAAATAAAGTATATTTCAATGAATTAAAAATTTTGTATATGAATTTACCTCTCATAACAATTAAACGAAATGTAATAGAATGCGTGAAATAAGATTAATTGAAATTGTTTAAAAGCTAAGAAGAAAGAAAAGGCGGTCAAAGTTTCTTTTTAAATTGGAAAGCAGCCATAGACACCACTAAGTATTAAACAATACTTCTAGTGGAAAGTTTTCAGGAAAAAAAAGTCTATTCTTTCTTTGATCAACATAAGTTCCAACTTAGTCAATGCAGTTCAAGATTACTCTTTTATTGTTCGGTTGCTTGAGGTGGAGTTTCACTTTGTTGCTCAAATGAATTATGAATTACAGTCATACCGTGCAATACATAATTAATTATGCAAGTTTTTTGGGTTTTGAAAACAAACCAATAAAAAAAAAAGTTTAATATATAACATCGTCCTTAATAACATT
>JAAKBH010001355.1:0-5000 GCA_019776075.1 Amaranthus palmeri | reverse complement strand
ACATCTCTTAACAAATTGAAATTTTGCTAGAGATATTAAGCCACAACAAATAATTTTCTTTTAAATATCAAGAGATTCTATTCTCATAACAAAACTATAATTTGTTAAAGAATATAAATTAAATAAGAAACTTAACACAATTGTATTAATCCTTTTAACAAATTAACTTTGTTAAAGAATTATACATTTAAAAATTACACAAAATACTCAATCCTCCAAAAGTCATAGGATTTCATCATAATTCAAAAGAAAGAAAATATAATTTTCTTCAAAAGAGAAAATATAATTTTAACAATTGAACTCCACTTACCCTTGGATAATAGATTGAATGATCACAAAGTTTTTTTTTTTTTTTATATACTAACCGAAATTTGAAGAAAAAGAGAGAAGTTTTCTTTTGTTTGATTTGTGAGCAAGTGCAAATGAAGAACAAGATGAAGGTTTACACCAATCTAGCATTTTAAGAGATAATAACAACCTTCTATCTTCCTTAACCCCCATCATAAAACACAATTACACCCACATTAAGTGAGGAGTTACAAAACTCCTCCAAAACCTTCCATTTGGCCGGCCACTATTAAGAACAATCATAATTAATTTTTTTTTTTTTTTTTTATTTTAATTAATTAATTACTCCAAATGGGATTTAATTGTCCAATTTGAATTTTTAATACTCATAGAAATATTAAATCAGATAAATAAAAATAACTTATTATGCGGCAAAGGTCGAGAACGTTTATCACATATCGACGCACTCAAATTCTTATACTGAATTAATATTATTTTAGTTTAATTTCGAATATTAATTTAATCAAAATTCACGGGGTGTTACAGACTACCCCCCTTAAAAGAAGTTACGCCCTCGTAACTTACAAGAAACCGACCAGCACACAACACAACACAACATATACAAATCAACACAACACATCATATAAAAAAAACCTAAGTCAAAGAAGTTTATTCATACGCGCGCGAAATTCCTATCGCCCTCTACCCCCCTTAAAGGAGTTACGTCCCCGTAACGCTACGAACCTGAAAGAGTTGAGGGTACTTTTCCCGCATAGAGTCCTCGGTTTCCCAGGTAGCGGCTTCACGCTCGTGATTTGACCATAGAACTTTGACCATCGATATATCCTTTCGTCGAGTACTACGAACTTTCTTGTCTAAAATTCGGACTGGCCGCTCTGAATAGGTCAAGGATGAGTCCAACTCTAGAGGTTCGGGATCTAAGATATGGGAGGCAGCAGCATGGTACCGTTTTAATTGGGACACATGAAACACATCATGGACCTTCTCTAAGGTATTTGGAAGAGCTAACCGATACGCCACTTTGCCTATACGTTCTAAAATCTCATAGGGGCCGATGTAGCGAGGGCTTAACTTTCCACGAGCACCAAAACGCACCACTCCGCGCAAAGGTGACACGCGAAGCAAGACTTGATCTCCCACGATAAACTCCTCAGGTCGTCTTTTTAGATCAGCGTAAGACTTTTGACGATCTTGAGCCGCTTTTAAACGATCCCGAATCATCTTAACATTCTCGGTCATTTGGAGAAGCAAATCGGGACCCAAAGTAACAGATTCGGTAAAATCATCCCAATAAACTGGACTACGACAGCGGCGTCCATACAAAGCCTCAAATGGGGCCATCTGAATCGAAGACTGATAGCTGTTATTGTAAGAAAATTCGACCAAATCCAAATGTTCATCCCATGACCCTTGCCACTCCATGGCGATAGCTCTTAACATATCTTCTAAAATTTGGTTCGTGCGCTCTGTTTGTCCATCAGTCTGAGGATGAAACGATGTGCTATACAGTAACGTAGTACCCAACGCTTGTTGCAAGGTCTGCCAGAACTTTGACAAATACCGAGTATCTCTATCAGACACAATAGTGCGGGGCACACCGTGATACCGTACAACGTACTTAATATAAGCTCGGGCTAGTTGCTCCATCTCCCAACGACAGTTCATAGGAATGAAACATGCTGATTTAGTCAAACGATCGACGATAACCCATAAAGTATCATTCCCCGCCTTTGTTCGAGGCAAACCCACAACAAAATCCATAGAAATATCATCCCACTTCCATACCGGAATGTCTAAAGGTTGCAGTAAACCGCCCGGTCTTTTATGTTCGCTCTTAACTTTTTGACAGGTTAAGCAACGCGATACATACTCAGCAACATCCCTTTTCATTCCCGACCACCAGAACATCAACTTGAGATCTTGATACATTTTATCCCCACCCGGATGAACTGAAAACTTTGTACAATGGGCTTCATCCAAAATGCGTTCCTTCAAGGATGTTTCTCCCGACGGTAGGCACCATCGACCTTTAAATCTCAAACTCCCATCTTCATGAACCAAAAATCCCTCTGCTTTACCTTCTCGAGCCTGTTCTTTTAACTTCAACAACTTCGGATCTTTATTTTGAGAAGTCAAAATCTCCTCGAAAAACGAAGGCCGAATGACTAAGGCGCTCAGACTTTCCTTTAATTCTCCCGTGCGTACCACTTCCAAATTTAACCGGGCAAAGTCCCGATGCAACTCCTCTATTCCACTCAACGCAGATAAAGAATGTTTCGACTTTCTGCTTAAGGCATCGGCTACCAAGTTCGCTCGCCCCTCGTGATACACAAACTCCAAGTCATAGTCCGCCATCAGCTCTAACCACCGACGTTGTCGCATGTTCAAATCCGGCTGAGTATAAAGGTACTTTAAACTCTCATGATCCGTATAGATTCTGCACTTAACCCCATACAAATAATGTCTCCAAATCTTAAGAGCAAACACAATTGCAGCCAACTCCAAATCATGAGTAGGATAATTAACCTCATGAACTTTTAATTGTCGGGACGCATAAGCGATCACTTTACGTTCTTGCATCAAAACACATCCCAACCCCTTCTTCGATGCATCACTGAACACCGTGTAATCCAGCTTAGGGTCAGGTAGAGCAAGAACGGGAGCCGAAGTCAACCTTTCCTTCAAAGTCGTGAAAGCATTTTCACACTCATCAGTCCATTCAAACTTCTTATCCTTTTTCATCAAGGAAGTCATAGGTCTGGCGATGCGCGAAAAATCCTTGACAAAACGACGGTAATATCCCGCCAAACCTAAGAAGCTTCGAACTTCAGTGACATTCTTCGGTGAGGACCAATTTCGAACCGCCTCCACTTTGACCGGGTCCACCGAAATACCCTCCTTTGAGACGAAATGACCCAAAAACGACACCTTTTCCAACCAAAACTCACATTTCGAAAACTTAGCGTACAACTTATTTTCACGCAAGGTTTGCAAGACCAATCGTAAATGTCCCTCATGCTCGTCTCGGTCCTTTGAATAGACTAGTATGTCATCAATAAAGACGACTACAAATTTATCCAAGTATGCACTAAATACCTGGTTCATCAAACACATAAATGCGGCTGGAGCATTTGTCAACCCAAAGGGCATTACGGTAAACTCAAAATGTCCGTAACGTGTCCTAAAGGCCGTCTTATGAATATCCCCTTCAGCGATCCTCAATTGGTGATAACCCGACCTTAAATCGATTTTTGAAAATATCCCAGCTCCCCTCAACTGGTCAAACAAATCATCTATGCGAGGGTAACGGGTATTTGTTCTTAACGGTCACTTTATTTAGCTCCCTGTAATCAATGCACAATCTTAAGCTGCCGTCTTTCTTTCGCACAAACAAAACCGGAGCGCCCCAAGGTGATACACTTGGTCGGATATAACCCTTATCCAATAATTCCTCGAGTTGAGACTTCAATTCCTCCATCTCCTTTGGGGCCATACGGTACGGAGCCTTTGAAATTGGTCCCGTACCAGGCACCAAGTCTATCGTGAAATCAATTCCTCTTTGCGGCGGCATGCCAGGAATCTCCTCAGGGAAAACATCCATAAATTCATTTACCACCGCGACATCGTTAGGATTCACCTCCTTCTTTCCTTCCTGTATGATGTGACACAAATACAAAGGATGTCCTTGTCTCACCAGTTTATGTAATTTCAAGAGCGATACTAAGTTTGTTTTAGGCCCCTTAGAAAACTTTCTATATCTAACGTTTTCCCCATGTGGTCCCACCAGTAACACTCTTTGCTCCTTACATTCGAGGGTTGCTTTGTACCTTCCTAACCAATCCATTCCTAAAATCACTTCTAGGCCCTCCATGTCTAACACATACAAGTTACTAGGAAAAACAACCTTCCCTATCTTCAAGGGCACATCTCTATACAGTCTATCGCAAGTATATAATCTCCCAGAAGGGACTGCTACGGTATAAGATACGTTTTCAAAAACTCCTAAATTCAGTTCGTCTATCTTACTTCTCGCCAGGAAAGAACAAGTTGCACCCGAATCAAACAATACATTAACAGCTACAGAATGGACGGTGAACGTACCTGTGATCACATCTGTTGTTTGGTCAGCCTCCCTGGAACTGACCGCAGATACCCGTCCACTAGCTGACAGAGCGTTCAATCCTCCCCCTTGATTTCCCAGACGTGGGGTTCCTGAACCCTCAGCCCGATTGCCATCCGAACGAACTTGTCCCCCATTAAACTGTCGTTGAAACCCTTCTGACCATTATGACCCTGATTTTCACTCCCCCATTTGAGCGATTTTCCTTGCCTCCCAAAACACTATCTGGTGTGGAGGTCGGTTGTTGTGCCCCAGCAGACGACTTTCACTTTCCCTTCTTCGTAGCATCGTACCTCCCTATGTCCTTTCTTGTGACAGCAATTGGCATTCGACTAAATTTCCTTCACAATCCTTTCCGGGGTGTGTTTTCGGACCCTCCTACAGAAATACTTCTCGGCTCCCATCCCGATCCTAGTAAGGGGTTTAATTGGTCAGAGCTCCCCGGAAGCCGGGAGGACACCAGAATTGGTTCCCTTGAAAGTTACCAAAAGGGGGGGGTGGGCGAGGGGAAATTTACAGGGGCCCCGAAGCCTGTCCTAACAACCTTATGCTCCGATCTGTAAAACTACCT
>JAAKBH010001354.1:0-22083 GCA_019776075.1 Amaranthus palmeri | reverse complement strand
CTGTGCTGATTGTTGTTTAATAGCAATGCTGCTGCTGCGGGATTCGAGTCCATACTTTGTCTCCTAAATCCGTGCCTTTTTTGTACCCATGCTAGCTGCTGTATATGGTATCGTAGGATATTTTTTGGACAGTTTAGTAGGTAGCATTGCTTTTGTATCCATGCCGCCTGTGACATGTTTTTTTGAGATAGCCCAGGTTCATTCGTGCACATGAAGAGTGAGGTCGAGAAACCCTTCCTAGAAGGTGGGCTCGACTTTCACACTGATGCAATGGTAGGGTGACCCTCGGCTATCTGGGTATTTTTTACCCTTTTAGATATGTTTGTTTAGTGTTAATGGAAAATCGCTTAACAAAAAAAAAAATAATAAATATTAAATATTAAATAATAATAATGAATAATAAAATAATAAATAATAAATAATAAATAATAAATAATAAATAATAAATAATAAATAATAAATAATAAATAATAAATAATAAATAATAAATAATAATAATAAATAATAAATAATAAATAACAAAAATAATAAATAATAATAATAAATAATAAAATAATAAATAATAAATAATAAATAATAAATAATAAATAATAAATAACAAATAATAAAAAATAAATAATAAAGAAAAAAGGGGAGAGAATGGTGTACCTTCGAATTAAGCGAAGCGTGATAATCCATCTGCCGCAAGTGGTGTACCTGCAACCACAAAAAAGACTAAACCGGGGGGCTGATGTCCGGAAAAGCCCTCTGCTGATTAGTCCGATCAGAGAGTAAGTATAATAATAAATAATAAATAATAAATAATAAATAATAAATAATAAATAATAAATAATAAATAATAAGAGAATAAATAATAAATAATAAATAATAATAATAAATAATAAATAAATACATTAAATAATAAATAATAAATAATAAATAATAATATAATAATAAATAATAAATAATAAATAATAAATAATAACTAACCATAATAAATAATAAATTAAATAATAAATCATAAATAATTAAATAATTAATAATAATAAATTATTAAATAATAAATAACCAAAATAATAAAAAATAAATAATAAAGAAAAAAAAGGGAGAGAATGGTGTAACTTCGAAGTAGCGAAGCCTGATGATCCATCTGCCGCAAGTGGTGTTACCTGACAACACACTAAACAAGACTAAATCGAGGGCTGATTGTCCCGGAAAAGCCCTCCGATAATTAAGTCAGATCAGAGGCCAAGTATAATAAATAATAAATAAAAAAATAATAAATAATAAATAATCAATAAAAATAATAAATAATGAATTTGTTGATGGAATATCGTCATCAGCAACTTTGGAGGATTTGAAAGCACTATGTTCGAACTTTGGAAATATTGTTGATGTTTATATTTCAAGGAAACAAAGAAGAAACAACAAACTAGCGTTTGGTTTTATAAGGTACGAGAACGGTAAGGATGCAACAATGGCGATAAAAAACTTGAACGGGAAATCTTTTTTTGGGCTGATATTAAAGGTCTCGAGGGCTAAGTATAACAAAGAAGGTCGTCCTTATCCTCGAACCCAAGGTAATGGTGAGAATCAGCCAAAAGTTCGGAGACCCATATTATCACCGGCGCTTCGTGATAACAGAAGGTACGCAGAGGTACTCATGGGTAGGAAGGAGAAACGAACAGCACATGAAGTGGATACCATGGCAGCTGACGGAGGACGGTGCAGCGAACAAAACCAGAAAAATAAGGTAACACTCGACATCTCTGAAAATCCCGTAATGGTTAGAAGAATGGAGCTTGCGGTGGTTGTACAACTTGACCAGCCGTCAGAGGTGGATAAAATCGAGGATATTATTGCTGGACATGAGTTAAAGGCGACCTCTTTCTCGTCTTTATCCCCTTATAGCATTGCCATATTTTTTGATGATGAGCCTACGTTACTTCAAGCAATAGAAGCGAACTCTCCGTTAAAAAGAACTTTTAATATGGTTCGAAGATGGACGGACGACGAACACGTCGGCGAGAGAATAGCTTGGATTGAATGTGTTGGAGTGCACCCGAAGTGTTGGGGTAAGGAATGTTTCAAGGCAATCGGTAATATTTGGGGTACTACTATGAAATACGCGCATGTGTACAATGGTGTCCATAGCATTACAGCTGCACGTCTCAAGATTCGAACCCAGTATATGAAGAAAATATAGGGTAGCATTACCTTAAACTGGGAAAAAGGCTCGTTTGACATTTTTGTTAAGGAAATCAACCATGGCTATGAACTTTGGGAAGAGGGTGATGGAGACTCTAGTGATGAAGAGGATGTTGTAAAGGAGACAAACCACATAGTCAATGATGGGTCAAAGGAGAGATATGAAGACTCTAATCTTATTGGGGGTGCCATTGAAGGTAGTAGAGAGGAAATGGAGGCTGTGAAGGAGACAACCCACATAGTCAATGATGGGTCAAAGGAGAGAAAGGAAAACTCAAATTGTACTAGGGGTGTAGTAGAAGGCAGTAGCAATGAATTGGAACCTATGATGAAGCCAACCCACGTCAATGATGGGTCAAAGGAGAGAAATGAAAATTCTGAAGTGGGTGTTGTGATTGTCGACTCTTCCGAGCAGCAGGTGCAAAACGGTGAGGTTAATATTGGCCATAATGAAGACGTAGTGGAACAGAATGAGGAGTGTATGAAGAATATGCACACTGACACCAATGGGGAACTTGAAATTGGGGCCCAGACTCCATTGTCAAAGGATGCTTGTTTAGAGTCTTTGAGCACTAATAAGGATGAACAGGATGTGTGTGGTACATGCCTACTGCAATCTGAAAATACGAAGGGCACAAGAAGAATGTCAGATGACTTTTCGGTGGACATGGTATTAGGCGGCCATATGTCATGCCCGGCGGCACATCGGGGTGACATTTGGTTTGACCCGATTGCTTCAGTAGAGTGTCCATTAATGTTGGTGGGCAGGCTGAATTTGGAAGGGAATGCAAATGGCGAGGGTGGACAGAATAACTCGGTGGCAAACACACAAATTGTGAAGAGACCTCGAGGTAGACCAAGGAGAGTGTCAAGCTCCCTCCCAGACACCCTCTCAGTTCCATCCACTCCTGTGAGTTGTTCGTTCGAGGCGGGTGTGACATGGAAGACGACGACGAAGATAGGTGTCTCTTCCGATGAGGAATGTGAAATGATGGAGGAAATTACGAGGTCGAAGCGAGTACAAATTCGGGAGGCCAACAACCGACCTTGAGTCGATGGGTAAGCCTCTTAGCCTTGGTGTTTTAATGTTTCTTTTTCTATGAATGCATTGTTTTGGAATGTTAGGGGTTTGGGCAAGGGCGAAAAATGTATTGGGATTAAAAACATGATCATGGGGAATAATGTGTCTCTCTTAGGCCTTGTTGAAACTAAGCATAGAAACTCTTTCGACCGTAGAGTAAAAAGGATGTGGGGTTGTGATGTCTTTGATTGGTGCGAGTCATTGGCTTCGGAGACACATAGTGGAGGCATTGTTGCTATTTGGGATCCAAATATATTCCTTGTATCACGTAGGAGTATAGGGGATAGATGGATTGTTTTGGAGGGGTGTATAGTCAAACATAGCTTCGATTGTTGTGTGGGTATTATTTATGGCCCTTGTGATAGAGAAGGAAGGAGAATTATGTTTGAGGAATTAAGAAGTCTTGTTGGCTCGATGGGGAAACCTACAATGATGATGGGTGATTTCAATGAGGTGCTACAACCGGAGGAGAGGGCGGGGCATAGTAGAATGGAACCAAGTATTAGAGAGTTTGGTGAGTGGGTTCATGACCTCCTTCTAATTGACGTCCCTCTACATGGCATTAAATATACGTGGGGAAGATCGGGGGCACAGAGCAAACTTGATAGATGCCTATGTAGTAATGAATGGTTTGTGCATTTTCCTGATCTACGTCTTGATGGGTTGAGTAGGGAATCCTCAGACCACAACCCTATCTTATTGGCCTTGGAAAGGAAAGTCAATTGGGGTCTTAAACCGTTTAGAGCTTATGATTGTTGGCTCCTCAATCCTGAGTTCAAAGACTTTTTGTTTCGAGAGTGGGAAAACCTGCCTAATCTGAGCATCGCAAACAAGTTCAAAGCAATCAAAGGGCCCCTGAAAACATGGTGTAAGGAAAAATTTGCATGCATGGATCAGAATATAGAGAAGCTTGAAAGGGTGGTTTATGACTTGCAAAAATATGGGGAATCTAGACAGCTGAATGTGTTGGAGGATGCGAGGTTAAGAGCTGCACAAAACCACCTCCATGCGTGGTTAATACGAAGAGAGAGATTCTGGAGACAAAAGGCACGCACATATGGGCTGAGCATAAAAGATAATAATTCCAAATTCTTCCATGCCTCTACCTTGATTAGAAGAAAAAGAAATGAGATAACACAATTGGAGATTGATGGTAGATTGATTTCTGGGGTTGAAAACCTAAAGGGGGAGATCACTAGATACTTTACTGATAGATTCTCCCAAAGATATGTACCGGAGGTCGATTTTGAGCTTGGGAACGACCACAGGATATCACGAAAGCAAAATGGGTTCCTAGAATCCATACCATCAAGAGAAGAGGTGAAATCAGCAGTTTGGGCGTGTGGCACTGATAAGGCCCCTGGATACGATGGCTTCAATTTCAGATTTATCCGAGAAATGTGGGACCTAATCCATGAGGATATCTACAATTTTGTCCTCGACTTTCTAGAGCATGGGTCTAGTGTAAGGGCCATTAACATCACATGGGTGACCCTTATCCCCAAGGTCACAAACCTTAAGTCCATTGAAGAATTCCGCCCTATTAGTATGGTTGGTGCACTTTACAAGATTATATCTAAACTTCTATCTCTGAAACTCAAAGAGGTCATTGCCCCTCTAATTGATGAATCCCAAAGCGCGTTTGTTATGGAGAGACAGATACTGGATGGGGTATTGGTTGCCAATGAGGCTATTGGGTGGTTGAGAAAGAAAAAAGTCCCTGGTGCACTCCTCAAGCTGGATTTTCAGAAGGCCTATGACTCTGTGAGATGGTCCTTCCTTGAGAAAGTTATGGTAAAGATGGGTTTTGGTGCCAAATGGGTTAGATGGATAATGAACTGTGTAGGCTCTGCTTCATTGTCGGTGCTTCTTAATGGATCTCCATTGAAACCAGTGAAGATGGAGAAAGGCCTTCGCCAAGGCGACCCATTATCACCCTACTTATTCATACTTGTCAGTGAAGCCTTGGTTAGTCTTTTCAGTAGAGCGGAGGAGCTGCAGCTTATTGAGGGTGTCCTGATCGGAAAAGATAAAGTCAAATTGAAACACCTCCAGTTTGCAGACGACACACTGATCTTTGTGCCAAAAAATGATATGGTGGTCACTAACTACTTCCGGATCCTGGATGTCTTTGCTATTATGTCGGGGTTATACCTTAACTATGACAAGTCCAGTATTATTTCTTGGTCTAGCAGGGATGCAGAGTGGGCAAGTGCTATAGCTAGAGAAATGGGGTGCACCCACAAATCATGCCCTGTCACATATCTAGGGCTGCCACTCGGAGCAAATATGAATAAATGTGCCACGTGGAAACCAGTGTTAACAAAGATCGAGCACAAATTGGCATCATGGAAGGCAAAGATTCTCTCAAGGGCAGGGCGACTTACGTTGATCAAGAGTGTCCTTAACAGCCTACCGGTGTACTATATGAGCATGTTCAAAATGCCCAAGGCTGTGGCAAAACAGATTGTGAAGATGCAAAGGAGATTTTTCTGGGGGGCAAAAGCAAATGATCCATTAAGAGCTCCCTCGGTCAAATGGGATTCTATTGTGCTACCAAAGGATATGGGTGGATTGGGTGTAGGAAATATTATGCATAAGAACCTGATTTTGCTCTTCAAATGGTGGTGGAAATTCTCAGGGGCGGATAACTTGTTGTGGAAGCGCATCTTGATATCTATCTACAACATCAAAGGCTTAAAGGCCTCCACTGAATCCTTATGCAATATGAAAGATGGAGCTTGGGCACAACTGTTATCAGATGCGGCAGATACAAAGAAAGTTAGAGATATTGTTGAAGGTGGACTGCAAATTGAGGTGGGTGATGGGAGGACAACAAGGTTTTGGCATGATAAATGGATTCTAGAGGGGCCCCTGAAGGTCCTATTCCCTAGACTTTTTCGGGTTTCAACCCAAACAGATAATACTATTGAGCAGATGGGTGTATGGATGGATAACCAGTGGGTGTGGCAACTTCTATGGAGGAGAAGAATATATGATTGGGAGACTGCAGAGCTCGAAAGAATGAACCTCATCCTTGTACAGCATAGCCCAACTCTTAACAAAAGTGATATGGTGACTTGGAACGGTAAGGAGTGTCATAAGTACCCAACCAAAGCTATTGCGGCGAAATTGGTGGAAGCAGATACACCTATACTCCCCAAGGAGATATCGTCTTATATTTGGAGCAACAAGGTACCCCCAAGAGTTCATCTCACCTTGTGGATGGAAAGCCTTGAGAGATTGAAGACTGGTGATTTCTTTGTAGACAAGCAGTTGATAGACCCATCACAAGCAGTGTGTCCGTTTTGCAGTGATGTGATTGAATCAAACTCCCATGTGCTCTTTACTTGTCAGTTCTCTTGGAATTTGTGGATGGGAATCCTCAAGTGGTGGGGTCTATCTGGAGTACTCCCTAATAGGTGTATTCCTTTTATGTGCGCATGGAAGCGGCTGGCACCTAGTAGGAATGGAAACAAAGTATGGCACCTTACACTGGGCTGTGTCCTTTGGTCGATATGGTTTGAGAGGAACAGAATCAAGTTCGAAGGGAGATCATCGGACTTAGGATTATCGATATACACTTTGAAGACACGGATCTGCACTTGGGCAAAGGAGCTATTGGGACTGGACTTGGTACCCTCTACTACAGTAGCTGGATGATATGGTCCTTTGTTGCGGTGTTGAGTCTTGTCTTTGGTGTCTTTGTAGACTTGTTATAATTGGTGCATGTATTATTTTGGGGTCAGGGAGTTTTATGGGTGTACGGGGTTATTTGGTGTTACTTAGCTTCGTTAAAGCATAGCCCACCCCTATGCTCTGTTCTGGGTGGCCTGGCTCTAGGCCCCTAATTCCAATGGCTTTTTCCCCTCGCGGGGTTTTTTATGCCGGCGGCTTTAGGGCTCCCTAGTTCCAGTGTGGAGGTTTTTTTAGTATATAATATCAATTCCAAATTTTCAAAAAAAAAAAAAAAAATGAATAACAAATAATAAATAATAAATAATAAATAATAAATAATAAATAATAAATAATAAATAATAAATAATAAATAATAAATAATAAATAATAAATAATAAATAATAAATAATAAATAATAAATAATAAATAATAAATAATAAATAATAAATAATAAATAATAAATAATAAATAATAAATAATAAATAATAAATAATAAAAAATAAATAATAAATTAAAAAGGGGAGAGAATGGTGTACCTTCGAATTAAACGAAGCGTGATGATCCATCTGCCGCAAGTGGTGTACCGGCAACCACAAAAAAGACTAAACTAGGGGCTGATGTCCCGGAAAAGCCCTCTGATGATTAAGTCAGATCAGAGAGTAAGTAATAATAATAATAATAAATAATAAATAACAATAAATACTAAATGATAAATAATAAAAATAACAATAACATAATAATATAAATAATAAATAAATAATAATAAATAATAAAATAATAAATAATAAATAACAAGTATAAAAATAATACAAATGAATAAATAACGTGAATAATAAATAAATAAAATAAATAATAAATAATTAATAATAATATATAAATAATAAATAATAAATAATAAATAATAAATATAAATAATAAATAATAAATAAATAAATAATAAATAATAAATAATAAATAATAAATAATAAATAATAAATAATAAATAATAAATACTAAATAATAAATATAAATAATAAATAATAAATAATAAAATAATAAATAATAAATAATAAAATAATAAATAAATAAATAATAAAGTAATAATATAATAAATAATAAATAATAAATAATAATAATAATAATAAAAATTAAATAACAAAATAATAACAAATAAATAATAAAGAAAAAAGGGGAGATAATGGTGTAACTTCGAATTAAGCAAAGCGTGATGATCCTTCTGCCTCAAGTGGTGTACCTACAACCACAAAAAAGACTAAATCGGGGGGCTGATGTCCCGGAAAGAGAGAAAGTATAATAAAATAATAATGAAAAAATAAAAATATATAAATAAGTAAACAAAATAGAAATATAAACAAATAATAAAATAAAATAAAACAAATATAAATAATAAATAATAAATAATAAATAATAAATAATAATAATGAATAATAATAAATAATAATAAAATATACTCCCTCCGTTCTTTTTTGATTGTCCAATTAATAAATAATAAATAAAAAGAATAAATAAAATAATAAAAATAAATAAAAATAAATAATAATAATAAATAATAAATAATAAAACTAATAATAAATAATAAAGAATAAATAATAAATAATAATAAAATAAAAAAATAATAATAAAATAAATAATAAATAATAAATAATAAATAATAAATAATAAATAAAAAAAATACAAATAAAATAAAAAATAATACAATAAAAAAAAAAAAACTAAATAATAAATAATAAAATAATAACTAATAAAATAAATAAAAATAATAAATAATAAATAATAATACATAAAATAAATAATAAAATAAATAATAAATAATAAATAATAAATAATAAATAATAAATAAAAATAATAAATAATTAAATAATAAATAATAAATAATAATAATAAATAATAAATAATAAATAATAAATAATAAAATAATCATAATAAAATAATAAATATAAATAATCAATAATAAACAATAAATAAAAATAATAAATAATCAAAAATAAATAATCAATAATAAATAATAAATAATAAATAATAAATAATAAATAATAATAATAATAATAACTAATAAATAATAAATATATAATAAATAACAAAATAAAAAAATAATAATAAAGAAAAAAGGGGAGAGAATGGTGTAACTTCGAATTAAGCGAGCGTGATGATCCAGCTGCCGCAAGGGTACCTGCAAACAACAAAAAAAGACTAAATCGGGGCGTGATTGCCCGGAAAAGCCCTCCGATAATTAAGTCAGATCAGAGGGCAAGTATAAAAATAAAAAATAAAATAATAAATAATAAAATAATCAATAAAAAAATAAAATAATGAATACAAAAAAATAATAAAAAAAAAAATAAAAATAATAAATAATAAGAAAAAAAATAATAAATAATAAATAATAAATAAAAATAATAAATAATAAATAATAAATAAAAATAATAATAAATAATAAATAATAAATAATACATAATAAATAATAAATAATAATAATAAATAATAAATAATAAATAATAAATAAAATAATAAATAATAAATAATAAATAATAAATAATAAATAATAAATAATAATAATAAATAATAAATAATAAATAATAATAATAATAAATAATAAATAATAAATAATAAATAATAAATAATAAATAATAATAATAAATAGTAAATAATAAATAATAAATAATAAATAATAAATAATAAATAATAAATAATAAATAATAAATAATAAATAATAAATAATAAATAATAAATATCAAATAATAATAATAAATAATAAATAATAATAATAATAAATAATAAGTGAGTTTTTGATCCGTCCATCTCTCTAACCTCTCTCTAAAACCCTCCCTTGTAGGGCGTTCTCACTGCCTCAGCCATGGCGTACAGGCGGCGGGGCCGACCACCGAGGAGGTGGAGACCACCGACGTGCTAGGCTTAACGCCATCCCTTCCCTGTTTATTAGAACCAGCTCTTGGTTCCCAAAAAGAAAGTGAATCGAGTTTCTTTGGTCTTCGAAACCCAGATTTAGCCCTGGTGTTTTTTCGTGTTTGATTCTTGGATCCCAATCCAGTTCTTCAATCTCTGGTATGTTTGAACTGCTATTGTGGATTGGTTTAGGCCTTTTCATTAGCCAAATCAGCGTTTTTCGCTTGTTTTCGGTCACAAAAGGTAACCCTAAATCGTAAAATCTTTGTCTTTGGCTGGTTTCAAATGAGATGCTACCACCTTTAATGGTGGCTCAGATGCAAGCTCAGATGCAAGCTAAAGGCTGGCCTTTGGCTTCCGTTTAAGATGCAAGCTCCGAGACTTCACCCTAAATTGATTAAGATTCGAGATTCAAGTTTTGGAACTTAGAATCCCTAACCAATTACGGATAGTCTGTGTTTTTTTCGAAATTTTTGTGTTCTTGAATCGCCCCCCCAACTCACCTTGGGTGGTGTCGATTGTGATGATTGTTGCTAGCTGCCCTGCTTCGGGCTTGTTTTAGCCTTCATATGAACTGCTCACTGCAGTTTTGTCTTTTGAGGGTATCAATTTCGATTGATACTCCTTTTCCTTCTTCAAGCCAAGAGAAAACTCTATTTTAGCCTGTTGTCTTTGAGTGTATGAGTTGTACTGCTGTCTGAGGGAGACAAGGTGCTGCTATTGGGTCTGGTAGCTTGTTTCTTATAGTCCCATGCTTTTCTGGTGTGTGTAGTAGAGGATAGTTAACATGAATACTATCCTTTGCTTGGTCTATGGCCTGACCTTGGGAACGTCAGTTACTATTTAGAGGTAGCATAGTGGGAAATATGTACCCACCTCCTCTGCCTGCTGTTGGACTCCCGATAAGGCAGGTGAAGACTACGAGCACTAGAGAGGGATGAGATACTGAGTTAGTTATGGCTATTTGGCTTGTTCAATTACAAAATGTAAGTAATGTTTATAGTCTAAGTGAAGCTGCGCCTACTGCTTTTTGTAATGTCCTCCTACTGGTTGTATAGCTGCTGGTGGAGAATCATAAGCTGTGATTGTTCTGTTTTAAGCATAGCTTAGTCTGACAACATAAGTTTTGAGTCTTGAGTTTTAAGCACAGGTTGGTCCAACTTAGGTTGTTTCTTATTGTGTTCAATATACTGTGTTTCAACATGCTATGACGAGTTTGAGCAGGCTATGAGCTGTATTGTGTGTATCTGCTGTGAGGAGTTTTGAGCAGGCTATAAGCTGAGCTGACTCAGCTTAGGTTGATGCTACTGTGTTCAATAGATGTTGTGTCGACATACGACTTTGACAAGGGCTCCTTTTAGCTTGTTTGAAGCTATGCACTTGGTTGGCCATACCTGCAATGGCATATACTTGATACTACTGTCCAAGCTTGTTACAGCCTGTTGTGGCACCAGAAATTGATGGATAATGCCTAAGCTTGGTTTAAATTTTGTGAAGTTCTGGAGTTGAAATCCAATGGACGCTAAGGAGTCAAACATCAGAATTGCTGATCAGTTGTTTTTGGAATATATACGGTGTACATGGGCCTCAAAGAACAATACAGATTTTGTGTAGTTCATCTTAATCATGCCAATGTAATTATAGTATTAGCATTGTTAGTCTTAGGAAGTTTTGTTCCTTTTTGGAGTAGTATTTCCAGTCAAGCGAATGACGAGGGGTCTATCCCTTAGAAGCTTTGTCTGGACTTGTTACTCAGTCTCTTGAACCGTTTGTAAGCCTCGGCTACTTTTCTCTGGCATTTTATAATACTTACTTTGCCAAAAAAAAAAATAATAATAAATAATAAATAATAAATAATAAATAATAAATAATAAATAATAAATAAATAATAAATAATAAAATAAAAATAATAAATAATAATAATAAATAATAAATAATAAATAATAAATAATAAATAAAAAAATAAAAAAATAATAAAAATAAATAATAAATAATAAATAATAAATAATAAATAATAAATAATAAATAATAAATAATAAATAATAAATAATAAATAATAAATAATAAATAAAAAATAATAAATAATAAATAATAAATAATAAATAATAAATAATAAATAATAAATAATAAATAATATAATAATAAATAATAAATAATAAATAATAAATAATAAATAATAACAATAATAAATAATAAATAATAAATAATAAATAATAAATAAATAATAAATAATAAATAATAAATAATCAATAATAAATAATAAATAATAAATAATAAATAATAAATAATAAATAATAAATAATAAATAAAACACTCTCTTCACTCCGACTTTCTCTCTCTAAGCCAAACCCCGGTTCTCCCTGCAACCCTAGCATGGCTGAACCCGCCAGAGCACGGGGTCCTGGCCGGCCGAGAAAGACGGAGGTCCGGCAGAAGGTGGTGGTCACGGCCCAACTCGATAACAATGAAGAGGAATCCCCATCTCCTGCGAAGGTTTCATTTGATTCACGTCATTCGCCATTACTGGAATTGAAGGATGCCGGCTGCTCTCAAATACTAACCCAATCTCCTTCAAAGGTTAACAATATCAACCAGACAAGTCTTTTGGGTCACCCACTCCACAGTTGGGCTGATATCGTGAATGGGAGTAAAGGATGTGAAGAAGGTTCTGCCCAGGAAACTGCACAGTCCGAGAATTGCAATTCAACTCCACAACCCCCAATTCAATTGGCCAACAGTACTGCAACAGGTAACTACTCATCCAAAGCTAAATCAGTTAAAATTGATATGTCTGATATAGAGGATGAGATTAGATTCTGGGAAACCGCTGTGGTCTGTTTCGTTGTTGGTTCGAACCCCCCTTTACATGTTATTGAAGGGTTTATTAGGCGTATTTGGAAAGACTTGGATATTGATTCAGTGGGTACTGTTGATAGTGGAGTTTTCCTTGTGCGTTTGAAGTCCATCGAGGATAGGGATAAAGCTTTTGATGCAAATGGTGTGTTATTCGATAATAGACCGTTTATCATAAAGCCTTGGAGACCTGACATGTCTACAGATAAGAGTACCCTCTCTACCATGCCACAAGCCTTAAAAAGATTGCTAGTCTTGTGGGCAATGTCATCAAACTAGACAAAGCCACAAGCCAAAGGACGAGGTTACGATTTGCTCGGGTTTTAGTTGAGTTGAACACCAATGAGGAATATCCTGAGGAAATCCATTTCACCAATGTCAGGGATGAATTGGTCACTCAAAAAGTGACGTATGAGTGGAAGCCTATACTATGCAAGACTTGTAAGAAGCTTGGTCATTATGAACATGATTGCAAAACAGGAGAGAAGGTCTCAAAACCAAGCACACGTCCAAAGAAAGACAAGGAAGGTTTCCAAAAAGTGGTGAAGAAACGTTATGTGGTGAAACAAAATCCAACCGTCTCAAAAAACCCCTCACCCACGGATCATCAGGAGGCCCCTCCTAGGTCTCACAGTCCACAGGAAAAGCACAAAGAGGTCGAAACATCTAATTCGTTTAATGCACTACAACTTGTTCCAAGCATGGAAGTAGACCAAACCTCGCAACTGCCGATTAAAGCGCTGGGGGCTTACCCCATCGATTGTGATGAATAGCATCCTCACATGGAACGTGAGGGGACTAAACAAGGCCCGCAAGCAGACTAAAGTGGCGAGATTCATTGCCAGCCACAACATAAGCCTGTTTAGCCTCCTCGAAACTAAGGTAAAGCGGCAAGGACTTGGTGCCCTTTACCAGAGATTATGCCCCTCCTGGTGCTTTACTCATAACCTGGCGTGGCACAAAGGGGGACGGATTATAGTAGCTTGGAAGAGCGACGAGCTCAAAGTAGAAATCAAAATGTGCAGTAGCCAAGTTATACATGTGGAAGTCACTCCCTTAGTAGGAGGGAAATTCCACTGTTCCTTTGTTTATGGAGCTAGTGACAAAAAGGGGAGAATGGACTTATTTGGACAATTGGGAACCTTAAATCTGAAGATATCAGGTCCATGGATTGTCTTAGGCGACTTCAACTGTATAGCTAACCTTGACGAGAGACTGGGTTCACGACCTCGCCAGCATGAAGTGGAGCCTTTGAGGAGATGTATGGAGTCTTGCGATGTAACACCCCGATATTTCAAAACGATAGTTTTTAATATAGTTGATAAATTACGAGTATTATGTATATATTTTTATTATTTGGTTAGTGTGTTATGGGCTCTTTTTGGGTTGGGTCATGTATTATTCATTCTTAATAACAATTTAGACTTTTGGGCCAATAGAAAAAAAAAAAAAAAAAAACTAAAACAATTTTAATCTCAATTTTAAAATAAAAAAAAAAAGAAAAAAAAGAGGGAAATTCCATAGGGTGTGCCAGCCCTATGGAAGATTTCATGGGATTGTAACTCCCATGAGATATCAATTGGAGAATAATTTCTATGATAATTGCCTAAACTTAATTGTTCAATTATTCCTTCCCTTAATCCTTTCATTTGCTTTAACCTAGCATTTTCTTTTTTATCTCCTAATTTTCCCTAGAAAACATCAAAAGTTTAACCCTTAAACCCTAGCATTTTCCAACCTTTGAATCTTGGAGTTTTCATATAATTGTAAGTTAATTTTATTTCTTATCTTTTAATCAAGTTAAATTCCAATTATGTGATTTATACATATGTGTGTGAATGTTTTCCATGACTTTTTCTTTAGATGATTTAATATTATTATGTGAATTTTGTATGTAGACATCAAATGGTATTGTAGGATGTTTTGTTTTAAGAGTTATTTTGATATAAGTATGTTATATTAGAGTGATGGATGAAGGTATAAAAATAATTATAATATAATTTTTTTTTTAGAATTTTTCATGGAGAAATTTGTGTTGTTGTGTAAGGAATTTTTGTTATGGTATGAAGAGTTGTGTATGGATAAATGATTTGTTTTTATGATAATTTGTATTTTTTAAGAAATTAATAATTTTGAGAAAATTTGGAAATGAATTTTTGTGGGCATGAGTTTATGATTTTTATGGTTGTAAGATATGGATTTAATAGGAAAGTGGGAATTTGAATTTATATGAATTTATATGAATTTTAACAAAAAAAATTGACAAATCCCGTAGGATTGAAAAATAGTGAAAAAATGTTGTTTTTAGAGCTTTTTGACCTTGAAATTAGGTTAAAAATATCTATACTATATTATAAATTATGAAAATTGGTATCCGGGGGTTTTGATGCCTTCCGGACGCAACGGTGAAGTCGGATTTACGTTTTGACAGTCTTGAGGCAGGTTTCTGGGCAGTTTTAGTTGCTGTCTTTTGTAGGGGAATTTAATATGTTTAGAGTTGTGGTGTATGTCACGTGTTATGCGTATGTGTTTTATGTGTGATGGTAATTGTTGTATGTGAGGTGTTTACCTTGAGGATGATGTGAATGTGATCTTATTTCCGAAAACGGTTAAACCTTGTAGGAAGCCGATTCGTGACCGGAAATTGACTTGGGCCTTTTGCTTTGTTTGCTTGATCGAGGTACGTACACGCAGCATAGATTTGTAGTTTAGGTTGCGTACCATATGTTATAGTATAAAAGGTAAAGTATGGGCATGTAATGTGTATATTGTTACGCTTCCGAACAATTGATTATATTATAACTTTTAATAAGCAGAGGTAGTATGACCTCACTAACTTGAAAGTGGACGTAGTATGACGTCAATTGGTGGAATGATTTTACTCGCGGCCTTTGGAGCCTATGTGCCACCGCGGGGGTATGCATACTTGACCATAGACACCGAAGTAGGACGTGTGTCTATGGTAGAGACTTGCTTAGGGGTTAGCTCCCCCTAATGTATTGTCTCGCCTATGGAGTTTGAAGTGGTACCAGCAGTATGGCTGGAATAGATACAGCAGTATGGCTGACTAACTGGAACATGAAAGTTATTAAAGTTAATACTTTTACTTTGATTGTATTCGATTAATTAAATTGTAATTCCCTTGCTGACGTGTACTTTTTGGTCTTAACGATCCTGCGATGATGTCGTTTACTCTTCGGTTAATGACTAGCAGTAAGTTAATTGCAGGTGGGGAGTGAGGACTATTTCTGGGAGGAATAAAACGTTATTATTAGAAACTGTTATAAACCTAAATTTCCGTATTTACTTTTAATGATGGTTTAAGAGGCGTGATCGCTCTCGAGTTGTAATAAATAGAATTAACTTTGCAAACTTATCTGCTGCTTCGTCTTTACGTCTGGTAGATTGTATTAGCACTATTAGAACTCGGTCCGCAACTTTTATTTCGCTTGAACAGTTTTAACTAACCGTTTAACGCCCCGGTTTGACTCCAACTATATTTGGTTATTCAAAAAGTCTATTTCTCTCTTAAAACAACACGAGTTAAACTACGGGATGTTACAATTGGTATCAGAGCGGGAGTTCTATTTAGTGTTATATATCTAAATCGATGTTTTAACGAAGCATAAGTCACGACGAGAGTAAAGGGGTAGATATTAAGGGGATGATGTGATCTGTTTGTTGTCTCTAAGTACCTTGTTATGTATGCTTGTGATGGATGATTGATAGAACCTTGTGTATACTTGTGATCATCTGGATTGTTATCCTTGTTTATTTTGGTAATTGATTGCCTTGTTTTTCTTTCTTTGTGAGTCAGGAAGTCGATTATTATCATAACCATGGATAAGGGAAAGAAACCAGCGGAAGAGGGAATGAATACCGTAGGGGAACCTTCAGAGACCTTGGTTAATGCCCCAGTCTGGGCAGAAATTGAGGCTCTGGGTATATGGGAACGAAAGGAGGGAGAAAGTTGTTTAGAGTACCAACATCGGATGGAATTAATGTACTTGAAAGCCAAAAAAGTGTATGAACGGTTAAGAAATGGGGAGATGATCGAAAGGACGGAAAGAGAAGAATCCCAGAATCCTGATTTTGACAAAAGGGTCGGAACGGTAGATGTGGTGGGACGGTCTGGTTTGGACATTCCGGAATCTAGTAGAGCTAGAACTAGTACTATTGAGGTAGCTGAACCCATACTAGACCCTGACTCCGTTTTGGACGTTAATTTTGATGACTTAGACCCTGAGGAGGATCCCGAGGAAGATCCTGAGGAGGATCCCGAGGAAGATCCTGAGGAGGATCCCGAGGAGGACCCGGAGGAAGAAGTTGAGGTAGACTTAGAGGGTAATATCCATGAGGAACCTAGGGACATTGTAGAGGTGGAACCCCTGAGAGTAGTAGTAGACCCTTATGAGGATATAATGGGAGATGGGTATCACACTGATGAGGATGAGATTATGAGCGATAATGATAGCGACATAATAATTCTAGGGGGTTGGCCAGTGAGACAGGAAGACCCTATGAGTGAAGAAGAAAGCGAGATCACCATGTGGGAGGAGAGCCCACCTGAACCGGTTTTTGTGGAACTCTCTGATTCTGTGGACCAACCTGCCTTAAGTTATTCCTTGTCGGTCGGGACTCCATCTGATTCTGATTTTGATTCTGCCTCTGATACTGCTTTTGATTCTGATTCTGATGACACCTCAGATGACTCCGGGGATTCCGATTTTGACCCTGATCAGTACATGGAAGATCAGGATCGTCTTGACGCGTCGCCTTTCTTTGTTTAATAGCTTATTTTCTTTCATGTTTATGCAAACATACGAGTGCGTATGTCCAGTTTTGTAGTATTGGTATACCACGAATATTATGTGCGTGGGACATTTTTTTTTTTGATTTGGACTATGTGTTTATCAAACAATAGTTATGTGGGAGTTATACCCAAGTATTTTATTTTGGACTATTTTTGCATCTCATATTTATTTTGGATATTGCCTATCCTTGTGATTTTTTTTTATAATTGATAGTTTATACAATTACTTGCTTCAGTTTATTCTACTCTTATAAGAAGGGAGATTAGAATGTATGAGCTGTGTATAAGTTCACTCTAGTAAATAGAAGCGAATAACTTTTAGTATTACTCGGTTAAAAAAAAAAAATTTTGTACAAACTCGATGCAGGTCTTTTTCACCTTTTTCTAAGTTTCTTTTAATTTATTTTATATATGTTGGTTGAACAATAATAGTATAAGTTATCCTTCTAATAGACGTATTAGACCTATATATTTACACACCTCGTTTAACCTTATGCAATATACCTGCCAGCATGCCACCCTTCCTGAATCGGTCTACGCCACGAAGGAGCTCTGACCGAGTTCTGCGAAACTTAGTTAAGGCTTTAGCGGGAGCGAGAAACCCTAGACAAAAATCTGTGGAGGAAAGAGCTTCCTCAATAAGTAAAAGGATAGCTCAAAGTAAACCCTCGACCTACAATGGAAAAGGTGAACCATCCCTGTTAGAGAACTGGCTGAGGGAGTTTGACAAACTTTTCAGTGTCGTTAAATGTCCTGCTGAGTTCATGGTTGACCAAGCTGCGTTTTTCCTAGTGGAAGACGCCGACTATTGGTGGACTCACAGCAAAGCAAGACTAGTGGCTGAGAGCAATGGTGACTTAAGTTGGGAAGATTTTAAGGGGGCATTAAGGGATCAGTTTTACCCGCCTCATGTGAGGAAGGACAAGTCTAATGAGTTTGCTAGGTTTGAGATGGGAAGTTTATCGGTGGACGAGTATTATCAGAAATTTATGGAATATTTGAAGTTCTGTCCTGAAGATGTTCCAACTGAAGGAAAGAAAATGCAGCGGTTCGAATTGGGTCTGTCGTACGAGATTCAGAAGCACATTGAGACTGATAGGTATGATACGTTAGACCAGTTATATAAAAGAGCTGCACAGATCGGGAATGTCATTAGGAAGGAACGGGAGAAATTGGGTCAGGGTGGAGAAAAAAGGAAGGATACCTTTGTTCAGAATGCTGTAGGTGTGAATAATCCCGTTCAGAATACATTCAAAAGACATAAGCCGTTTGGGAGTTTCCAAGAAAAAGGCTTTCATGCAGGCCAGTCTAGTAAGAATAGGGGAGATTCGACACCAGAAGTTCGAATGTCGAAACCCTTGTATGATCGCAACGGGAAGGAAAGGGTATACAACTGTAGGAGATGTCAGCGAAATCACCCTGGACGGGACTGCCGGGGAATGTTAGTGGATTGCTCTCACTGCGGTAAACCGGGTCACAGGATGTATGAATGTTATGCTCGTTTGGGTCAACAAGAGCTTCAAGGGGGTAATCCTCGAGGTTTTCATCAGCAACGTTTCGGTAACGGAAGAGGCAATAACGAAGGTGGAAGGGGAAACCACAATGCTGGTGGTCTTGGTCGGAACTTGGGGGGTGCCATGAATTCTAGGTTTCAAGGAAACCACTCTGCTGGTCAACAATCTCAAGGGAATGTTAGGAATGAGAACTTTACGGGGCAACGTGGAAACCAAGGAGGTACAGCTGCCACTCCGAATTCGGGCCGGTTGTCTGCAGTAAACACAAGAGAAGTAGCGTAGACAGCTGATGTGGTCACAGGTACGTTCTGCATCAATACCAAGCCTGTTAAAGTTCTTTTTGACTCTGGTGCATCATGCTCTTTCATTTCTAAGTCTAGAGTTAAGGAATTAGGGTTGGAAAACCCAGAGAAAACATCTTTTTCGGTCACTGTTCCCTCTGGAGAGACTTTTTATTGTAATGTGTTGTTTCGTGATGTGCCGGTGAGAATAGGGAAAACAAAATTCTTGAGTGATTTGTTGTCTTTAGAAATGGGAGACCTGGATGTGATACTTGGGATGGATTGGCTTGGTAGATACAAAGCGACAATAGATTGTGAAGAGCAGTCTGTGACTTTGAGTGGGCCTAGAGGAGAGACGGTCAAACATAGGAACCTTCCTAAAGGGCCTAGGGTAAAGGTTGTGTCGTCTTTAGAAGTTAAGAAGTTAATCAAACAAGGGCAACAATGGTTTCTGTGTAGTGTGAGTAAAGTAAAGGAACGAGAGGTACGACTTGAGGATATACCAGTGGTCAACGACTTAATGGACGTTTTTCCAGAAGAGATTCCTGGTATGCCTCCGAGGAGAGCTGTAGATTTCTCGATTGAATTAATACCAGGAACGGGGCCAATTTCTAAGGCACCTTACCGAATGGCCCCGAAGGAGATGGAGGAGTTGAAGGTTCAGTTAGAGGAGTTATTAGAAAAAGGTTATATACGACCTAGTGTTTCGCCCTGGGGAGCTCCAGTGCTATTTGTGAGGAAAAAGGACGGGACAATGCGTCTCTGTATTGATTATAGGGAACTTAATAAGGTCACCGTTAAGAACAAGTACCCGTTACCACGGATTGATGACCTCTTTGATCAGCTGAGGGGAGCTGGAATCTTTTCAAAGATCGATCTGCGGTCAGGGTACCACCAGTTACGTATTAAGGAGGAGGATATCAGTAAGACAGCTTTCAAAACAAGGTATGGACACTTCGAATTCACCGTGATGCCTTTTGGGTTGACGAATGCACCAACAGCTTTCATGGGGTTGATGAATCAGTTTTTTCATGCTTATCTCGATAAGTGTGTGGTAGTATTCATTGATGACATTTTGGTATACTCTAAGACTCCAGAAGAGCACCAGGAACATCTAAGGTTAATCTTGCAGATTCTAAGGGACAATCAGTTGTATGCAAAATTTTCGAAGTGTGAGTTCTGGTTAGAACGGGTGGCCTTTTTGGGTCATCTTGTCTCTAAGGATGGTATTTCAGTCGATGAGACGAAGGTGGAGGCCGTACGAGATTGGTCTACACCTCGGAATGTTACGGAAGTTCGAAGTTTCTTGGGTTTAGCCGGATATTATCGTTTTGTAAAGGACTTTTCCCGTATTGCTCGCCCACTTACATCCTTGATGAAAAAGGAAAAGAAGTTTGAGTGGACCGAGGAATGCGAGAAAGCTTTCCAGATGTTGAAGGAAAGGTTAACTACTGCCCCAGTTTTAGTCTTACCTGATCCTTCTTTAGAGTATTCTGTGTATAGCGACGCTTCCAAACATGGATTGGGTTGTGTCCTAATGCAGGATAGGAAGGTGGTAGCCTATGCTTCACGTCAGTTGAAGACTCACGAAGTCAATTACCCAACGCATGACTTAGAGCTAGCAGCTGTGGTGTTTGCATTAAAAATCTGGCGGCATTATCTGTACGGGGTGAAGTGTACGATTTTCACAGATCACCAAAGTCTACAATTCTTATTTTCACAACCCGAACTGAATCTGCGGCAACGACGTTGGTTAGAATTAATCAGTGATTACGACCTAGAGATCTCTTATCACGAAGGGCGCGCAAATGTGGTCGCCGATGCTTTAAGCAGGAAATCAAACCATACGGTGGCTACCTTGGTAACGTCTGAGGAGTTAAGTAAGGAATTTGAGGGTATGAACTTAGAGATAATCAAAAAGGGTGAATTGGAAGCCAAACTGGGAGCTCTGTCCATTCAACCTACGTTCTTTGAGGAGATCATGAGTAAACAAATGGACGATCCTAAGCTCATTAAGTTACGTGAACAAGCAAGCGAAGGTAAAGCCGAAGGCTTTACAATTCATGAAGATGGTAGTCTTCGTTTTAAAGGACGATGGTGTGTACCGGAAGGATGTGACTCATTAAAGGACACTCTGTTGAACGAGGCACACAGTTCGAGATACTCTGTTCACCCGGGAGGAGATAAAATGTATCAAGATCTAAAAGGTATGTTTTGGTGGTCGGGTATGAAAAAGAACATTGCCGAGTTTGTTTCTAAGTGTTTGACGTGCCAAAAGGTTAAGAGCGAACACCGGAGGCCAGCTGGATTATTACAGCCCTTAGAAGTCCCAGTATGGAAGTGGGATGATATTTCAATGGACTTTGTAGTAGGTTTACCACGGTCTAAAGCTGGTAATGACACTCTTTGGGTGATTGTGGATAGACTTACTAAGTCCGCAAGATTCATACCGATGAATTGTAAGTGGGATATGGAACAACTTGCTCGTGCGTACATTAAATATGTGGTGCGATATCATGGGATACCTCGTACTATAGTTTCTGATCGGGATACCCGGTACTTGTCGCATTTCTGGAAATCCTTACAACAGGCCTTGGGGACTACTCTTCTTTATAGTTACGTCCTTTCACCCGATGACGGATGGTCAAACCGAGCGTGTTAATCAGGTGTTGGAAGACATGTTGCGAGCAGTAGCCATGGAATGGCAGGGTTCTTGGGATGAGCAGTTGGATCTTGTGGAGTTCGCTTATAATAATAGTTATCAGGGGGAGG
>JAAKBH010001353.1:0-22189 GCA_019776075.1 Amaranthus palmeri | reverse complement strand
GTGGTTTTGGCCCCATGATATGTTATATACTCTAAACACCCCTTCACCCCAGAGCCATTTGGATTAGGAATGTAAAATCCAATGTTGATCCTCCTCTTACCTAATGTTTAATATTCTACTAAGACATGATTTAGATTTGAACTCGTGATCTCTTCACGTTGACTTTTAATAACATATCAAGGAACCAACTCAACCCAAAAATAAAGATGATTGTTGGGACCCGCAAGATATGTTATCAGTAAAACAAATTAACTTTTCTCGATATTGCGAAAAGCTTTTGTATGTTTTTTTAATTAAGCTGCTAGAGAGTCTAATAAATGTCACTAAAGCCACTATAAATATTATTATAAATTTGAATTAGTAACATTCAATTAAATGTCGCTTATTATATTCTACTAACGGCCCGTTTGGTTAGTGGTACTAAATGGTGGTAATAGGAATGAATTATAGTGAAAAATTTCATCAAAACTTTCATTTCATTCCCATGGTAATGAAACTTTGATCACAAAAAAAAAATTTTGTTCACAAATTTCCATTACCATCTAATACCACCTCTTCTAATGGTAATGCATTGGAATGAATTTTATGAACAAAATGAGATGATTGAAGGTTGTCAAGCATGGCCATCAAGGAAGTCATGAAAATTTTCAACCAAAATTACACTAGTATTTCATTCCCATTACCGCGGTTTATAACCACTTACCAAACGGGCCGTAAAGGCAAATTATATTGTAGTGTATATACTCTGACAGTGACAAGTGGGGCACAACGAATGGGTAAACAAAAATTGAATTCAAATAATTCATAGCCAATCAATACAATAAAATATTATTACGTAAATTAAAGTAAAGTTCGACGCTCTTTTAGCACTTTCAAATTGTTCATATTTCATTGACACTATATGTCTTTGCCATTTGTCTCTTAATGTATATTACTATAGATATTAGAGTACATACTGTCTCCTAAATTAATTGTTTTATTTTTATGAGTTTTTAGTAATTCAAGTATTCACTTATTCAAACTAATTATTAAATAAAGGAAAGAAACTTTAATTAAAAATATAAAACAAACTTTTATCATTCAATAGATGATAAACTTAAATTTTTATTTTGTCCATTTCCCCTAATCGCTTTTTTTTCGTTTTTTTTTTGTTGTTAAATGATAATTTTATTTCTGATTTGATACTAGCTCCATTATTACATATAAGATTTATATTTTTTTTTATTTCAATATTACATTCTCCTTCTTTATTGTTTTTTTTTTGAGATAAATCTGATTATCATTAGCATAAATCAATCTCAGCCAAGGTTTGAAGACCTTGGGGGAAAGTTGGCATACAAATCTTTTCATCAGCTAAGCCCGTATCCCATCTCGCAATAGCATGGGCTACCGTGTGACCACTACGTCTAACAAAGCTACAACAAAAACTAGTAAAAGAGTAACTACAAGATAGAATCTGATCATAGACCAAGTGGACAGGATTACATTCTCTTTCTTTGATTGTGTTGCTTTTATTTGTTAGCCAAAAATTTTTTTAAAATATAAATTGACGATTGTATATTAAAAAAAATTTACCTAAAACCTCGGATGGGCGAAGCCCCTACCTGCCCCAACTAAGTTTTGCCCCTGGGTATGATTATCAATTTTGTGGATAACGGATGAGTATGTGTTTGAATTTGATGGATATTCAGTAGATATATAAAAGTAGCCAAATACATATGCATTTGAGCAAGTAAAAATTAAGAAGCTTAGGAAATAACAATCACGTTACCAGTGCATCCTCGAGGCAAATATTGATTTCCTGCATAACCATGTTTGCATTTGCAACGATATCCAAATTCATAATCCATATCATAACATTCTGCGTTTTGTTTACATAAGCAGCTTCCATCCTCTTCAGCCTGTAAACAATTTTTATGCCCAATCGACCAATTCACCACAACTGGAAGCATTTTTCTATGATCAGCAGAAAAGTTCTGAGTCAAGTTGCTTTTGAAAAATTTGAAGGCATCTTTTGCCACTGGAAATGCAACACTACAGGGGTTGAAGGAATACACCGAAGTATGGTTTGAAAAACTGTAGGCTCCTACAGTGACATTTATAACTCCAGTAGGAAGGGCGGATTGACAACAACCAATCCCTGAACATTCTCCATCGATGACATCATTCAATTCAACACATTGAGTCATGCATCCTGTTTGATATGTCTTGTTATGTCGGAACCCAGTAAACCAGGCATAAGTGTCACACCCTATGGCAATTAAGTTGTTTTTGGAGGTTGATATGGTAAATGATACCAGATTTAACCACTGCAACGAGTGGTCCACGTCAAACCCAGTTTGGTTGTAACATTTGTAAGAGACATTCACCAACTTAATCCGAAGTTCACCTTCAAGTATTGAAATGTTTTCGATCTCCAGGTTTCTACCTAAAATTGGTGCTGGAGGACTTGTACCGCTTTGATTACAATGGATTTCAAATAAGAAATATTTTGTTTTATTATCTTCTTTAAAAAAACAACCGTCTCCAATACCAAATGGCCATGGAATATCAATGTTTCCACACTTTTGTTGGCAGTGAGGAGCTATTACTTGTGATAACGACGACCCTACTTCATTGCCTCTATTCATGTGTGATGCCAACACCCAGCATACAATTATCGATAATACAAGGGTATAATAACTCATCTTTAAGTGCTTTTGGATTCTCTTTACATCAAAGATTTCATGAACAAATTATAAATGTTTGAGATATGAAAATAAAAAAAGGAATACAAGATACTAAGTTTTGTGTTGTTGTTGAAATAAACAATCTTGGATTCCTACAACCCAACTATATATACTACTTCGGTTACTATAATGAACTAAAAATGGTGGGGCCTAACAGTGGCGGACCCAGGTTTTTCAAACTGGGGGTACAAAACACGAACGTCATATCTTTTAAACAAAAATTCACGAAGATTGGGTTGTTTATCCCCCGCAATTGACTTCTTTGAACTTGAATTACTTGACATTTCCTAATTAATTTAAATACATGAATTAATTGTCAATTCTAATTTTCAATTTATCAATTTATTTAAATACATCAATTCTAATTAATTTAAATACATGATACCATTATCAATTTATTGTGCAAGAATAGTGTTTCATTAAACTCTCCCCAATCAAATGCTTCTCAACACCCAATTTCAAAATCCAACCAAATCGAACACTGTAATTCACATGATGATCAAAAGATTAAACAAATCATTAAAATACCACATCCAGAACCAAAATCACAAAAACCCAACAAAAAACCATTCAAATAAACATCAAATACACACTAAAAAAGAACAAGAGGCAACAAAATCCATAAAATTAATGCCTAACTGATACCAAAACATAGCTTCCCAATCAAATGCTTCTCAAATCTCAACACCCAATTTCAAAACACAACCAATTTCAGCACCATAATTCACATGATCAAATTATCAAACACAATACCTACACAACATTAAAATACCACATCCAGAACCAAATTCACAAAAACCCAACAAAAAAGACCCATTTAAGAAAACACCCAGTAAAGACTAAAAAAGAACAAGCAGCAACAAATTCCAGAAAATCAATTACTAGCAAAAGGAAGTTAACATACCAGTTGAAGAATTGAAAGTTGAAGGAAGTAAAAATGGAAAATCAAGTGAATTAGGGAATTTACCTCAAATGGAGAATTGGAGAAAGTGGTCAGTGGAGACAGCCAGGCGCAGGCAGGAAGCGGTGCGGTGGTGGCGCTGGACTGGTGGCGGTGCCGCGGTGGTTGACTGGTCGAGAGTGAGAAGGGACAGGCGAGAGTGAGAAGGAGAGAGAAGGGACAGGCGAGATTGGCACTGTGCACGCGAGACAGAGAGACTGGAAAATAGGGTTTGGGTTTCTTAATTTTTTTTATTTTTTATTTTTTTTTTTTCTGATTTTTTTTTTCAAAGTGGGGGTACAACTGTACCCCCTTGTCTCAAAGTGGGTCCGCCCCTGGGGCCTAAGCCATATACTCCTTCGTCCTCTAACCTACTCGATTTGTTTTATTTTTATCAATTGCATTATATTTACTTTTATATTATCTCTCTTTTTTTAAAATATCTACTTCCTCCGTCACTCTGTGTGATATTTAGTGAAAAGTAAAATTTGATTGGAAAATAAGACAAAAAAATAAGTGGGTGATAAAAATGAGTGGTTAAAATAAAAAGGAAAATAATTGGAAAAATTACCCAGAATAATACGACCTTTCACTGATTTCCCAAGAATAATACGAACTTTTAATTAACCACCAATAATACGAACTTTGACATGCATTTTCCGCTGGCATACATGACCTGTTTATAACCAGTAGTACAGTTCTTTTTTTGACCGTTGCTCAGCAGGTTTCATCTCGTATTATTGGTGGCTAATTGAAAGTTCGTACTACCGGTTGAAACCTGCTGAGCAACGATCAAAAAAAGACTTGTACTAACGGTTATAAATAGGTCATGTATGCTAGCGGAAAATGCATGTCAAAGTTCGTATATATTATTGGTGGTTAATTGAAAGTTCGTATTATTCTTGGAAAATCAGTGAAAGGTTCGTATTATTGGTGGTTAATTGAAAGTTCGTATTATTCTTGGAAAATCAGTGAAAGGTCGTATTATTTTGGGTAATTTTTCCAAAATAATTTTATAAATGATGTTTAAAGGAAGAAAGTGAGATCATTTTCACAAAAAAAGGATGTAAAATAAATAGAACAAATTAAAATGAAAATATGTGCAAATTGAGAACAACAGAGGGAGTATTATTCTAACCCGTTGTACTCCTTCGTTTATGTAGTGTAAATAGCAAATAGAACAAAATGATCAAAATAGAAAAATATATTTTTTTTGCATTTTTAATGAGCTGTAAAGGGAAATGAGGGTGTTTGTTTAGACTCTAAATATACTAAAGTCAATATTTATATAAGTATATGATGTTTGTGGTTCCTGTAAAATAAATATTGAATTTTTCAATAAAGATATATAACAAAATTGTAATTATAAAATATGTATGACGAATATCAATATTGATTATATTTACGGTAAGTCTTGTCTGAGATAGTCTAATCATGTTATTATACAATTTGCCTAATTTTTTAATTGATCTCTTTAAATGATCATTTTAATTAAGTATATAAATCATTACTCTAACTCTATTAAAATTATAACTTTAAAATTATAGGGATTATTTTAAAGTTTATAAGTAATCTTTTAAATAAGATAATAAGGGTAAGATAAATCAATCCAATAAATTGTACAAGTAAATTTGAACAAAGTGATATGGCCACAATCAAAAATAGAAATTACCAAATAAAATTAATAAACTAAAATAAAAGTATGACAATATCAAACTAACACAAATCGATTTAGTAGTTTTTAATTAGGATCACTCGTTATAATTTCTCTAAATATAATTCTCACGGATATAATCACATTATAATTGATCCATAGGAAAAATTAATTGTATAGAGAATGTAACAAGTATCTAAACTTAATTTAGAAGCTCATTTCTAAACAAGATCTCCTACATTTAAATAATTATTGGTATATATAAATTTGGAACTCAGAACTTTTTTTTTGGCAAAGTAAATATTATAAAATGCCAGAGAAAAAGATAGCCGAAGCTTACAAAAGTTCCAAGAGACTAAGAAGGCTAAACCAACCTAAGCTTCTAAGGGACAGGCCCCTCGTCATTCGCTAGGTCGGAAAAGACAACTCCAAAAAAGAGAACATATCTCCTAATCTATACAGTGATTATGTATCCAACTAAGGATTTACAATGACGAGACAATTCAGACTATACTATGCAAATTAGATTAATACATTCAATGTTCCAAAACATGTTCAATCCTGGGGGGCATCAGCTCCTTCATGAATCTTGGTGCTTGGGACTGCCACAGCAAGACTCCATCGCAGTACCAAGCCAATTCTCATGGTTTCCAAACAGGAGCAGGGTTTCCAACTGAAATCCTCACTTTAGCTTGGGCAGCAAAACAGGAAGCATCCTGGTCCAGACGTAGCTTGATCTAGCAGCTAGCAAAACGATGCTCATACCATATCCAGAAAATACCAAGTTGAGTAGGACAAGAGTATAATGTGCCCCACCAACCATCCAAAAACAGTGCCCAACAAATATCCAACCAAAACAATCAGTTCCTAAGAGTAGACTCAAAACAGGATGCCATCTCAAATTGTCAAGCAACCATTCAACATAATCTGTGCACTACTCAAGGCATGGCTTCCTTTGATCCTCCATTGAGGGAGAAGGAGGAAGGCAAAACCAGGGTAGACTAAATCATACAAGAAGGGGGATGGGTTCATTACTCAAGCCAGGAATAATAAACCTTTTAATAACCTCAACTGAAACTACACTGAGCAAAACAGGTAGATAAGACATATAGATACCTCCCTTGGCAAAACACGGATGATGAATTCTTCAACCGTATCTTGACCCCCATTGAAGGTAAATAGAAGGAATAACACCCAATGTGATATCCTCAGAGACAAAATCGCAATAAGCGATTCATGAGTTTTCCAAACCCAGATTTAGGGCTTGTTACTGACCTTTCCATGGTTGTTTCCACCATTACAGGGGCACGACCGCACGAGACAAGCCTCGACCCTTCAGCAGTAGCTCGAATAACCAATACAACCCCTAATTCGATTAGGTTGAATTAATCGAAAATTCGAATCTCAAATTAGGGTTTGAGAGGTTCGAAACTTTTAGAATGGGATGACTCTCGCTCAAGTTGAGACTACAGTACCACCCTAAGACAATTTGAAACCGAACACTAGCTTGATTTCCGAAGATTAGGGTTCTTCGCTTCACCATTCTCTTTCGAAACAGCGAGGCACAATCCATGGACGAACACCATAGAGGCATCGAAGTCTTGCGAGGCTCGCTTCTTCAGCATCAATTGTTTGATCTGAATACTAAAAAACACTCCTAAACAACAATTTATGGACTAAACTGGGTTGATTTTCGAAACTTAGGGTTTAACTCAACCGCTGAATTGGGGGACCCCAACCCCAATTCATCTCCTCAGTCCTTCATGAGGAAGAAGAAGAAGAAGAAGCACACCCTTCTAGCCCCGCTCTCGGTGGTCGGCCTCGTCTTCTGCGCACCATGGCTGAGCAATCGAAGGATCGCCAACAGAAGAAGATCCTAGAGAGAGAAAGAAGAGAGAGGATGGCTCTGAAACTCAGAACTTTTGTAAACTTATCCTGATTGTTATAAAAATATTATCTTTTCGTTTTTTGTTTGTCCACTTTAAGGTTTTCTACTTTAGGAAAAACATACTACCTCCGTTTATATTTATGTGCAACTTTTGTCATTTTTGTCCGCTAAAAATTATGTGCAACTCATTTTAAACTTTCCTTTTTTAGTAAAAAATAACCTATATAAATACATATTTCATCATTTTCTCTCTCCTTTAATTACCTATCACATCATTTCTCTCTCCTTCTTTTTCCTTAATTATCTATCCCTACTTCCTCTCTCCTTCTTTCTCTTACTACCTATCCCTACTTCCATCATTTTCTCTCTCATTCTTTCCCTTAATTACCTATACCTACTTCCTCTAATTTCTCCCTACAAAGTTTTGCATTGGCGACCGTGCTTGGGCTAAAAGTTGCACATAAATATAAATGGAGGTAGTATTAAATTTGATTTTTAAAATATATATTAAAGACAAAATATTCATGTGGGATCTTCTTAAATTTATTTTGAATGTGTACTTAGAAATATTGAAGTTCAAAATTAACTTTAAATACGTACAAAAGATAAAGTGGACAAACAAGAAATTTCTCTTTATAGTATACATTAATTGAATGAAAGTGATTTATTTGACATTTCAACATGTTTGTCGTTCTCAATTTTATTATTTTTCTTTAGAATAGATGTTTTGGAAAATTTTATACATATGTGAATGGAGTATAAACGACGTGTACATAATAATCATGTAAATCAATTTGTGTGCGATTTTTCGTATTGAAAGGTACTACTGCTACGTGCTAAGTGCTAACGCAGTTGAAAAGTCGTCCTTAGGTGGTTGATCAAAGGCCCCACGCACATCGCTCTTGGCTCTGGCTTGGCTCTTTGACGACAAAGGTCCCAGAAAGTAACATTTTTAATTTTTCCAGCATATTAATTATTTTTTGGCTTGGCTTATGAAGACATTGACACATAAATAAATATTATGCAGTGGATTGTCTTTAGATAACTTCCTTTGGATGGGCCTAGTGTAAGTGAATGAAAAGTTAGTGAGAGTCAGAATTTTGAGTTAGTGTCATTAACCTAGTATCCCACACAATTTCGAGAGAAGAGTAGCGGATATATCATTATAGGTACTTATTGTTTAAAACAAATTAATGCAAATTGGAGAGGGATATTGATACTTAATTCAACCAAGTCCACAACAAATACGTGTTTACGGATACATATTTGATGTTGAAATTTTAGCCCAAATTATGAACTTTAGAGAACAAATTGAGAAGCCAAATCTAAAACATTATACTGTGAAAAAAAAAATTTTAAAAATTTTTACGGTATATTGTATTCTTATAACTCATCTTTTAGTTTTCTATCACATGCTTAGCATTGATTTTCATCGAGCAATAATTTTAAACGGGCCTTTTTCTTATGGCGTTGGATGTTCTAAATTTTTGGCATGGAAAAGGCACTTCTTGCCAATGCCTAAAGGTTAGGCTCCAAACAAGGATGAGACATTTTAACTTTAAAATCTCATACCCTTAGCTATTTTGAGAAGTGCCAACCAAATCTCTCATTTTAACTAATGACATGGTCTTTTATAAAGAAATATGTCAATGAATATTTTGAGAGTAAATATTAATATTCATTAATAAATAAAATAATTAATGACACTCATTGACATATCTCTTAAAATATTAATATTTTGAGAGTACTAAATATTAATATCTTTAATGTTATCTTAATCGGAGCAACAAACGATCGAAAACAACAACCCAATTTTCGACTAAAGCTGATTTTTCCTTGTAAATTATGTTTGGTAATTTCTAATTATACAACGATCAATTAGCCAAAATTCAATGACTCTTATAGCTTTAAGTAGTATACTCTACTTTGTTGAATAATACATATTTTTTCTCACATTCTCTATATTTTCCACCTTTCTACAATATACAGTATCAAATAAGGGAATTTCCATCCCTTTAATTTTTTCCGTTCTTTTCCCTCTATTTCTAGGGGTGAAAGTTCGGTCTACGGTTTGGACTTTCATCGAATTCAAATCGAACCATATTTTATTCGGTCTCCATATTTTCAGACCAAATCGAACCAAATTCTTTCTAGACCGAACCAAATCGAACCACATTATTTATTTGTAGACCAAACCAAACCGCCCAGACCGAATTTCCTAGGCCGAATTTTTTTTTGTGGGCCGAATAACAATTTAAACTACAATTACAATAATTAAGACAATAGCAAATCATACAAGATTAATAATAATAGACATAATGTCTTACAAAATCATTCAAAATAACAAATCTTGCAAAATACTAAACAAGTGTGGGAGTGGGACGGCGGTAGTGTAGCCATATAATGATTTGTTGAGTTTACACACAAGGTTATGAGGATTAGGAGACCCCTCAGGCATTTTCATATAAACTTCTTCCAAAAGATTACCATGGAGAAAAGCATTGTTGACGTCCATTTGGTATATGGGCCAATTGGAATTAGCGGCGACGGCAATGACATAGTGGTCATCTTGACAACGGGAGAGAAAGTTTCCTCAAAATCAACCCCATATCTTTGATTATAAGCTTTGGCGACTAAGCGAGCCTTATATCGCTCAAGAGAGCCATCGGCATGAAGTTTGACCTTGTATACCCATTTAGAGCCAATGGCCTTTTTACCCTTAGGCAATGGAACTAGATCCCAAGTATGATTTTGTTGTAAGGCAAGTAATTCAGCCTGCATTGCAGTAACCCTTTCGGGGCGTTGGGCAGCCTCAAGATAAGATGATCGTTCAGAGTAATTCTTGTAGGAGAGGATTTGGTCTTGGTATTGTGTGGATAAGGCAGTGTAGCTGACAAGATTACAGTTGTGGGTTTGGAGTGTAGTAGGGCAATGGTAATCTTGGAGATAAGAGGGAAGTTTAGGAATTCAGTGGGATTTGCGAGGTACCGTGGGCTGGACAGTAGGTTGAGGATCAGGGGGTTGGGGAGAAACAATGGGCGGAATAGAAGGTGGTGGGGAAGTGGGTAAGGGCAGCTCAGTAGAAATAATTGGAAGGTCATAAAGAATAGGATCAATGCTATCAGAGGGAAGAAAGAATTGGGACAGGAGTTGGTTGGAGGAAGTGGAGTGGAGTTGATGGAAGGGAAAAAACGCTCATGAAAAACAACGTCTCGTGACACAAAAACATGCTTAGTGATCAAATTATAAAGAGTGTACCCTTTTTGGTGCATGGCATAACCAATAAAGACACAAGGATGGGCTCGAGGTTGGAATTTGGTGCGAGGTTTAGGTAAAGTAGAAGCAAATGCAAGGCAACCAAAAGCTCGTAAATGAAGGTAATGAGGCTTGTGATGGTACAACTTCTCATAAGGTGAAATGTCACCAAGAACATGTAAGGGCATTCGATTGAGCACATGAACAGCAGTTAAAATGCAATCCCCCCAGAAACTCATCGGGACTTTAGATTGATGGAATAAAGCACGAGCAGTTTCCAAAATATGCTTGTGTTTGGGCTCCACAACTCCATTCTGTTGGGGAGTTTGAGTGCAACTTGATTGAAACTGAATACCATTGTCAAGATAAAATTGAAGAGCTTCTCCCTCAATGAGCTCTTTAGCATTATCGGATCGAACACACTTGATTTTCCTGCCAAATTGAGTTTTTGTCATATGGGCAAAATTTTTCAAGATATTAGGGAAAGCACTTTTAGTTTTGATAAGGAAAACCCAAGTCATTCTTGTATAGTCATCAACAATGGTTACAAAACTATTACAATGTAGCCTAGTTACATGTTTATATGGACCCCAAAATATCCACATGGATTAATTGAAAAGGCACTTCACTTTTGATATAACTAGTCCGAAATGGAAGTCTAGTTTGCCTCGCAGATGGACATATAGTACATATGACTTGAGTATGAACAAATTGATGATCAATATCAGGAAAGAGCAATTTTATTCTATTAAATGGCATATGCCCCAATCTTAAATGCCACAATTTTGCCTTATGTAAAATATTTTCGTCTTTGGCAGATGTAGTAAAAGCCTGTGTAGAATGCACGTGAGCACGATCTTGAACATTCTTTTGTTTGAGACAATCTTTATAAACTGCTGTGTCATCAATATAGTAAAGACCATGTGAAGATTTACCAAGAGGCCATGATCTTTTCATCAAATGGTCCTGTATGAAACACAAGTCAGGAGAGAAAGAAATGTGACATTGCATATCTGTACAAAGCTTTTGAACAGAAATGAGATTAAAATAAAAACTGGGAACATAGAGAACAGAATGTAAACGTAACCCATTCTTAAGAAGCACAGTGCCAACATATTCAACTTGAAATTTCCGTCCATCTGGGATGGTTATCTTGTGTTCAGCATCATTTAACGGTTTGTAATCAGTAAACATATTAATATCATGGCAAATATGATCGGAAGCGCCACTATCTAGAATCCAATGTGAGGATTTTTGAGCCAGTAAACAAGTAGTACCTGCTAGGAATGCTGAACTATCATGAGTGGACTGATCTGCCTGCTTATTGAGGAGATCCATCAATTGTTTGTACTGAGTTGATGTCATCTTGGCAGTGACCATATCATCATTGGAGTCATCGGCTGTAGTTTGAACAGCATGTGCGCTCCGTGGTTGATTAGGGTTTCTTTTTCAAGTATTTTGCTTGAAATTAGGAGGATAGCCATGAACTTTCCAACACCTCTCTAAACTATGGCCATAAACCTTGCAATTATCACAAAAGTATGAATTAGGGCGTTTATTACCGGATAAAGCGCCATTGGTGTAATTCTTATCTGGCATTGGAGGATTGCCTCTATGATTGCTGTTGTGTGTCTTACTGTATCGATAACTATCCGCCTTGAAAGCCATGGATTCATTTGGTTCAGAATTAACCTTGCTCAATTCTAAATGTCGTTCTTCGTGTGCCGCCATGTTATAAGCTTCTCCTAATGTTGGTAACTCCGGTAACATTAGGATATTGGTTCTCATTTGTTGGAATCTTGAATCCTGTTTCATCAAGAACTGTGTAACCCTTTGATTTTGTTGTATCTTGTAAAATTTCTTAACAAGATTATTGGTACACGATTCACAATTATCAGTGGGTAAGGGCTCAAGTTCATCCAACTCATCCCAAATGCCCCTAATGTGAGTAAGAAATTCTGAAACAGAAAGACTTCCTTGTGACAAATTATTCACTTGTTCTTGTAAAGAAAAGAAGCGTGAACATGAACTTTGACCATATCTACTGTTAATTTCAAGCCATAGCTCTCTTGCACTTTTTACCCAAAGTAGAGTTTTAGAAATAGATTTTTCTAAGGAAGCAAGAATCCAACCTATTATCGTGCTGTTAACTCGATCCCACGCTTTGTATTCAGGAGTATCAGCTGCAGGTTTGTTTACGGTGCCGTCGACAAATCCGACCTTGTTCTTCGCTGTTAGGGCTAGTAATAATCCTCTTCTCCAATCTGCATAGCCTGATCCATTAAAAGGATCAACTATCAGCCGTAATCCTATATCAGTATGATGAAGAAAATATATGCTCGCAGGATTCAAGGTAGGATCAAGAATGGCGGAATTTTGTTATGACTCTGTCATATTGCACGTAGACAGTAGGATCAAGAATGGCGGAAAGAACCAACCAACCAAGAAGAGAATACAAAAATCAAGAGAAATCAGAAAAGCTCTGATACCATGTAGAAATATGGTGAAGAGCAGCAAAAACAAGTACAGACAATAGCAAATATTACTCAATCACTCTTTTATTATATTCTGGAATTATTTACATACATTCAATTCCTTATGAGAGGAGAGAGATACACTATATATAGAGAATGGGAATTGGAAGAAGCAAAACAGAAAGTTTGTTACATATAACTGACTAATGAGCTAAGCTTATAACAAACTATGCTGAGGTGGATTATATCATCCAATAGGTAGTACATGTATTATCAAGGGTTAAGGTTTTCACTTTTATAGGTTTAGAATGTAATGGGCTTGGGCTAGGGCTAATACATTAACCATGATTAACTAAGTGATTAGAATCGGGCTGTTACAAATATGTTATTCGATAATTATCCATTGTAATTAAAAGATAATACATATTTTAGATGATTGTATATGCCAAAAAATTAGTAATAAGTAAGGTAAAGTTTTAAAAATCTTTTGTAATTAATCTATTATACAAATGTAATCAAAAGATATTACATTATATATATGCTAAAAAATATTTTCCTAATAAAATAATAAAAAGAGCAAGAAAATTTTTATTATAAAGTCGACATGTGTCCTAATCGTCTCTTTATTATTCTAAATCTATTAAACAAATTTGAAAAATAATTTTGCTATATATATTGAAATATTATTTTCTTTTGTTTTAGAAATAATATTGGAAATCATATTGAAAAATGATACTTATTAACATCTTAGTCACATTTCAGTTTGGAAATAATATAGCAATCATATTTGAAAATAATAAAGTTGTCCTATACTTATTCTGCACTTTAAATAAATTCTAGTATCAATAAATAATCAGCTGCCACGTCAGCATAATTGAGCGGGAGAATGTTGAATGAGAGTCTGGTGTGTGTCAGTCTTGTTTCTTCATTAATAGTCTTTATAGCTTTTAGTTTGAAAAATGAATATATTAGGAAGCAAGATTTTGAGTAATAGTATCACAAACCAATCCAAAACGAGCTCAATCTTAAAAACCTTTTAGCTACTATAAGATTTAGATCAACAAATACATATATATAAGTAAAAATAATTAAGATGTTTATATCTTTCTCACTTGGTGACATAGTTGATATAATATACATGCTTTGATACTTATTTTTATATATAACAAACTCCCTAAAAAACGTCACATAACACGAATTGCACGTATTAGTACTTATTCGATAAATAACCATAATTTAATTAAAACATTTAACCATCATCGAGGATTAAATAAAAGCGAAAGCTCGGCAGAGTTTGAAGAGCTACTTTCCAAATTAAATGTGTTAAGGTATGTTGCCCGTTGTCTAATGTTTCTATCAAATTGTGGCATCTTACGATCAAGCTTTTTTGGTACATGAACTGACAAGACAACATCTATCTCAACCAATACTTCTTTCATGGTAGGCCTTTTCTTTCCATCCAAGTTTAAACATTGTTTTGCTAATTTCGCAATGGCATCAAATTCTGCCTCGACACCCTCTTCTAAGATTCGAGAATCTACAATGTCAAGCACATTAAAGCCATTCCAATATGAAAGAAAACATGACGTCAAACTTCTTTCAAATTCCAACGCCTGACCACGTATTGCCTTTTGACCTGTCAAAAGCTCAACTAGAACAACACCAAAACTATACACATCACTTTTCTCCGTATATTGTTGGGAGTGGAAGTATTCAGGATCTATATAACCAAATGTTCCCATAACACGAGTGAACACGTGAGTTTGATTAATTGCCAGACATCTTGAAGACCCAAAATCGGATAATTTTGCCCTATATTTATTGTCTAACAGAATGTTAGATGATTTGATGTCGCGGTGATAGATAAGGGTTGAAGACAACGAATGTAAATAAACCAATGCAGCTGCTGAATCTGAAGCTATTTGCAATCGCATCTTCCAAGTGAGTGGAAACTCTTGTGAGGGATCATGAATATGATGGTAAAGAGTTCCATTAGGGATATACTCATAAACAAGTAATGGAACTTCTGCTTCTAAGGAACATCCGAACAATTTCACAATATTCCTGTGGTTAATTTGTGATAAGATAATTACTTCATTGATGAATTCAAGTTGGTTTTCGTTGACCATATTAGACTTTTTAACTGCAACAATTTTTCCTTCATCTAACATGCCTTTATATACAGTGCCATTCCCACCTTTTCCAAGTATCTTATGTTTATTAAAATTGTCAGTTGCTTTCTCCAACTCCTCGACTTTGAAAATTTTTATTCTGTCTACACCGCCATCATTTGAAGATAATTGTTGCTGCAACAACAAACCTCCATTTCTCTCGAAATATTGGGCTCTTTGCTTTATAAGTTGTCTCCTTTTTCTTAGTGAATTCAACCACCATCCAAAAATAAATAAAATTATTGATCCCAAGACTACGCCAAGAACTGCACTTCATCGAATAAGTTAAAATAAAGATAACAAAAACAATCATAACAAATACTCAAAGTAATATTGTTGTTATGTTTGGAAGCATTTCCTTTTTCATTGAATTTGCTTGATTGAGAGCCATATTAAAAAAACATAATTTTATACTTTTATGGAGAAGAGGCAACGACAAAACGGAAGAATTTATTAAGGAAGAAAATGAGAATGAAAAAGATGGAGAATCATAAAAAAAAACATATAGAATTCATTTAATTTTAATTTTTTTTCATTTTTAGAAATGTTTAATCGTATATTATATGTTTGAGAAAACCAGAACACCTTTAAAAGAGAAAATGATATAAAGGTGGAACTTGTAGAAGATAATTCAAAGGAGAACCTTCTAATTCTAAAGGGCAGGGGTGAAATCTCAAACCTTTAGTATCGACTTTTTCTAATAATGATAAAGATCACATATTATTCTTTAACTAGTATTAGTGTCAGTTCAATACATATTTGTGTTAGTTTGGAGGATTATATAATTTACATTCATAAGTACTATAAGTACTTACTGTTGATTTTATTCTATTCACTTATGAAAAGCAAAATAAAATGTCAATGAGAGTATAATTGACACATTCATGTATGTATATGTTACTTTTAGTTATGTTTATTGAATGCATTGCACTATATTTATCTGTTAAACCCTTACTTAGGTATTAATCTTATAATTACGCATGACATTTAAATTCAATAATATACCATTCTTTTAAAGTGGCATGTGTAACCATAAAATATCATCTGATTCTTTTTCTTATATTTATAAATTAATTCCATAAAGTTTAAATCGTAAGAACTTATTTATCCTTCATTTGTTTGTTTAAGGAAGAAGTATAAATATTCCTTTATAATCTCATACTAGTATGGAATCCCGTACAATGTACGGTTGTTTTTAGCATCGGCATATATATATATATATATATATATATATATATATATATATATATATATATATATATATATATATATATATATATATATATATATATATATATATATATATATATATATATATATATATATATATATATATATATATATATATATATATATATATATTAATCTTATAATTACGCATGACATTTAAATTCAATAATATACCATTCTTTTAAAGTGGCATGTGTAACCATAAAATATCATCTGATTCTTTTTCTTATATTTATAAATTAATTCCATAATGTTTAAATCGTAAGAACTTATTTATCCTTCATTTGTTTTTTTAGCATCGGGTAGTGTAGGTTACAACATTCCGGTGGGGTTCAGGGTGGCCATCGGGGATATTCCCCTTCCCATTGGGGAGGTGGACCTCGGGAGCCTCCGACCTCCAGGCGGGGTGTATCTTCAAGTATGTTTACTCTTTTCATCGACGGGATATCCATTGTGGCGACGAACGGTGACCTGAGAAATCTCTTTGAATCTGCTGGACGTGTTCTTGATGTTTTTATCTCAAGAAAGCAAAGAAGAAACAAGAAGTGTGTGTTTGGTTTCATAAGGTTTGAATTCAAAGAAGAGGCGAGGAAAGCTATCATGGACGTTAATGGCTGTACGTTTTTTGGCCGCAAGATTCAGGTATCATGGGCTAGATTTTCTAAAGGGGGGGATCCTTTTAACACTCAGCAGCTGACCGGTAGGAGGAGGGAAAGAACCCAGAGACTGATTCCGTCCCCGGCGTTACGTGACGACCGACGTTACTCCGATGTAGTAATGGGAAATGGGCCAAGAACTGATGAACCATCTTCTGATAAGCAAAGAGGTCCGGAGATAATGATGCATCAAAGAAGGAGAATCACCATTGAAGGGAAGCAAAGCTTGACTGCACCGATACAGATTCATGAGAATCCAATAATAAAGGAAAAACTTAGTCTTGCTATTATTGGCGTTTTAGAGAAGAGAATGACTAGGAAGACCATGGAGGATTTATTAAATGGGTTGGATATTTACATAGTGGGTGTATCTTCAATAACACAGTCGAAATTTGTCATTTTTCTCGAGAATGAAGCAGATATGGAAACGGCCATGGCTGATAACTCTCTGTTCAGGAGGCTGTTTATGGAGGTTCGAAAATGGACAGATAAAGATGGTGATATGGGTCGTCTTGTGTGGCTTGAGTGTCGAGGTGTGCCACCTCAATGCTATAGTGACCAAACTTGGCTTGAGTGTTGAGACTAATGAAACACGACGGATTGATACGAGTGTAACGGTTCAATGGGAGGCTGGGAAAAAGATAATTTGGGTGAAAGAGATTCCATATTGTGGGTGCCATGATATGGGGAATCTTGATGATGATTCGGATGAAGAGGAGGACGATTCGGATGAAGAGGGAACACAGGACCAGGAGGTTACTAGTGCAAATGAAGGGAATGCCCATGCGCCTACTGATGAAATGATGATGGGAAATAGACCCAGTAAGGTGTATAGTGTTTTGGAGGAGTTGAGGAGTCAATCTATCGTAGACATTGATGTCCAACAACAGGTGCCTGTTGTAAGGCTGCTGGGTGCAGCAAATGAAGGCGGTATGAGTCTTGAGGACATTGTCCACTCACCCAAGTCGCAGGAGAGGGAGGAGTTGATTTAATCGAGTACCATGAGAGTTGGGCAGGGGAATTTGGAGGGTAGTGCAGCAACCTCACAGCAGCTGGTGGAGTCGAATGTACAAAGGGGAAGGGAAGATGACATGTCGGTGGATTTATGTTTAGGGGGTCCTGTCTCGTGTCCGGTTGCTCAACGGCATGACCAATGGTTTGATCCGATTGCTTCGGTGGAGTTTCCAATTATCGCAGCTAATAATGTGCAGTTGGGTCAACTGGAGGATAGTGATGATTGGCTAATTGCAACTGTGGATAGCACTCCCATTGTGAAGAGACCTAGGGGTCGTCCAAAGCGGGTTAGATGTTCCCTTCCTGATACATCGTCTGTTCCATCAACCCCGGTGCCTAGTTCATTGGAAGCTGGTGCTACGTGGCTAACGGTAAGGAAAATTGGTGTTTCTGCTCGTGAAGCTAGCCCTATCATTGAGGAGATAAGGAGATCTAAGCGTGTGCAAATCCGGGAGGCCACTAACCGACCTTGAGTCGATGGGTAAGCCCGCTCTATTTGGTGTTTTTTATGATTATTTTATTATGAATACACTGTTTTGGAATGTTAGGGGTCTGGGTAAGGGTGAGAAGTGTATTGGGTTAAGGAACCTGATTAGTAGACATCGTATTTCTCTTTTGGGTCTTGTTGAGACCAAACACAGGAACACCTTTAGTCGTCGAGTTAAACGTCTGTGGGGTTGTGATGTCTTCGATTGGTGTGAGTCTTTGGCCTCTGACACACATAGTGGGGGGATTCTGGCTATTTGGGACCCAAATGTGTTCTGTGTGTCACGTAGGACTATTGGTGATCGTTGGATTGTGATAGAAGGTCATGTTGTCGGCCATCAATTTGACTACTGTGTGGGTATCATATACGGTCCATGTGATAGGGAAGGTAGGCGTGATATGTATGAGGCTTTGAGGAACCTTATTGGTCCGTTGGGGAAACCCATCATGTTGATGGGCGATTTTAATGAGGTTCTTCGTCCGTCTAAGAGGGCTGGGCATGTTAGGATGGATCCTAGTATTCGTGAGTTTGCCAATTGGGTTCATGATCTCCTCCTTATTGATATCCCCTTGCATGGTATTAAGTATACATGGGGTAGAACGGGTGCGCAGAGTAAGCTTGACAGGTTTTTATGCAGTGATGACTGGTTTGTGAAATTTCCGAATCTACGACTGGATGGATTAAGTAGAGGCTCATCCGACCATAACCCTATCTTACTAGCCTTGGAGACGAATGTCAATTGGGGTCCTAAACCATTCAGAGCCTATGACTGCTGGTTTCTAAACCCTGAGTTCAAAGACTTTCTATATCATGAATGGGGAAATCTACCTAATCTGAGCATCTCAAATAAATTCAAAGCAATTAAAGGGCCCTTGAGACTGTGGTGTAAGGAGAAATTTGCATGTATGGATCAGAATATTGAGAAGCTAGAAAGGGTAGTTCTTGAGTTACAGATTTGCATGGAGTCTCGACCTTTGAACACGGTTGAGGATGCAAGACTACGAGCGGCACAAAGTCATCTTCATGCCTGGTTGATACGCAGGGAACGTTTCTGGAGACAAAAAGCCAGAACGTATGGGTTGAGCATTAAGGATCAGAACTCAAAATTTTTCCATGCATCAACTATGATCAGACGCAAGAGGAATGAAATAACACAATTGGAGATTGATGGGCGAATAATTTCTGGGGTTGATAATCTGAAAAGGGAGATCTCAAGATACATTGCGGATAGATTCTCACAACGAAATGTTCCAGAGTTAGACTTTGAGCTTGGAAACCACTCTCGTATATCACCAGAACAGAATGCTTTTCTTGAAGCCTTACCCTCAAGGGAAGAAGTTAAGCTCGTTGTTTGGGCATGTGGAACTGATAAGGCTCCAGGATACGATGGTTTCAATTTTCGGTTCATTCGTGAGATGTGGGATCTCATCCAAGAGGACATCTATAGCTACATTATTGATTTTCTGGAGCATAGGGAGAGTGCTAGGGCAATCAATGTCACATGGGTCACACTCATACCCAAGGTAGCCAATCCTCGATCCATTGATGAGCTTCGCCCTATTAGTATGGTAGGCGCCATTTATAAGATCATCTCCAAACTGCTCGCTTTAAGGCTTAAGGTAGTCATTGCCCCGCTGATTGATGAATCACAGAGCGCCCTCGTCTTAGACAGACAGTTTCTCGATGGTGTGTTGGTTGATAATGAGGCTATTGGATGGTTGAGGAAGAAGAAAATTCATTGAGCGCTTCTTAAACTAGATTTTCAAAAGGCATATGACTCTGTGCGATGGTCATTTCTCCAACAAGCTATGGTGAAGATGGGTTTTGGGGCTACATGGGTTAGATGGATTATGAACTGTGTCAGCACTGCTTCTCTTTCGGTCCTCCTGAATGGCTCCCCCTAAAACCGGTGAAAATGGAAAAAAGGCTTACGCCAAGGTGACCACTATCACCCTACCTCTTCATTACTGGTTAGTGAAGTTCTGGTTAGTCTGTTTAGAAGAGCAGAGGAAGTGCAAATCTATTGAAGGTGTTATGATTGGTAAAGACAGAGTTAAACTCAAACATCTTCAGTTTGCTGATGATACACTCATATTTGTGCCAAGAGATAACAGGGTAGTCACAAACTACTTTCGTATATTGGATGTATTTGCCATAATGTCAGGATTTGAGTCCTAAACTATGATAAATCCAGCATTATCTCGTGGTGTAGTAGTGATGTTGATTGGGCTACATCCGTTGCTAGGGAGGTGGGGTGTGGTCACTTGTCCTGTCCAGTTACGTATCTGGGGTTGCCACTTGGGGCGAATATGAATAAGTGTGCCACTTGGAAACCGGTGTTATCAAAAATTGAACAAAAGTTGGCATCATGGAAGGCTAAGCTTCTTTCTAGGGCAGGGCGTTTAACGTTGATCAAAAGTGTCCTAAATAGTCTACCAGTTTACTATATGAGCATGTTCAGAATGACCAAGGCTGTGGCTAAACAGATTGTACAGATGCAGAGGAATTTTTTTTGGGGTGCCAAAGCAAATGAGCAGTTAATAGTGCCGTCGATGAAGTGGGATGCTATTGAATTGCCAAAGGAGCTGGGTGGCTTGGGTGTTGGGAATATTCTACATAAGAACCTGGTTCTACTTTTTAAGTGGTGGTGGCGGTTTTCAGGGACGGATAACTTGCTGTGGAAACGTATCCTGATCTCGATCTATAACATTAAAGGTCTCAAAGCCTCCTCAGATTCCTTAAGTAATATGCAGACTGGTCATTGGGCACATTTGTTATCAGATGAGGCCGATGTGAAACGTGTTCGTGATATTGTTGAAGGAGGAATGCAAATTGTGGTGGGTAATGGGTAAACTACGAGATTCTGGCATGACAAATGGACGCCAGAGGGGCCTCTCAAGCTCCTTTTCCTCGTCTCTTTCGAGCCTCCACCCAACACGAGATGTCTATTGCGCAAGTGGGTGTTTGGAGGGATGGCCATTGGGTATGGCAATTGTGCTGGAGGAGGAGACTTTATGATTGGGAACTAGAAGACTTTGAGCGTTTGAATCTTATTCTTGAGCAGCACAGCCCACTATATCACCAGGAGGACATGATTACTTGGAATGGTTCAGAATGTCCGAAATACCCTACCAAATCCATTGTGGCGAAACTGTCTGAGTCTGATACTCCTATTCTTCCTAAGGAGATAGCATCTTATCTTTGGAGCATAAAGGTTCCCCCACGTGTCCATATCACTATGTGGCTGGCTAGCCTTGAGAGATTAAAGACTGGTGACTTCTTTGTGGCAAAACAGTTGCTTGACCCCTTGCAAGCAATGTGCCCCTTTGGTTGTGGTGTGCTTGAGTCTAACTCACATGTTCTCTTTACGTGTCTTTTTTCTTGGCGGTTGTGGATGGCTATACTCCAATGGTGGGGTGTTTCAGGGGCCCTGCCTTCTCACTGTATCCCCTTTATGATGTCCTGGAAACGCCTAGCGCCTAGGAGAAAGGACCACAAGGTTTGGCATCTAATTCTGGGATGTCCTTTGGTCTATCTGGTTTGAGCGTAACAAGGTTAAGTTTGAAGGAAAGGCACCTGATTTTGGGCTAACAGTTTACTCCTTGAAGACTCGGATTTGTACGTGGGCAAGATAACTGTTGGGCTTGGAGCTCTCCCCCTTTGCTGCTAATGCTGCTGCCTTCCCTCTTTT
>JAAKBH010001352.1:15000-22479 GCA_019776075.1 Amaranthus palmeri | reverse complement strand
TACATACTTGTATATGTTGGATCTATAATGAGAGGCAATTAATATGAAGTGAGGAAGGAAGATGGGGAGAAAGTTATGGAGAGTTAGATTTTCCGAGTTTGGGTAGGTGAGAATGTCGACACAGATATATAATTGAAGAATGAGGATGGGTGTTAATAGATCACGTGATAGAAGTGTGCAGGTCAACATTTATGTTAACGATCAACTAACGAAAATCAGTAAAGTTTTTGCAAAGAATTGTATTATATAAGGTAGTTTTTTGCAAAAAAAATTTATATAAGGTAGTTTTTTTTTAAAAAAGGTGTATAAATTAGGTAGTTTCTTGTAATTTTTCCTTTTAAAATTAAAGCCTAAAAAATTAGATTTAGTCAACGTTTAAAACCTTAAAACAAAAACAAAAAAAATTATAAACGGGTTAAGTGGGTCGAAATCGGGTAAACCTGATTTGTTGCAGGTCGGGTCAATGTTGTGAGTTCGACCCAATTAACCAATTGGGTTGGGTTTGGGTCAAGGGTTTTCTGATCTGTTTATATATGACCCGAACACGAACCCGATGATGTGTATACTTTATAAGTCATTGAAGTCTTCTTCTCATTGCCACATGGTTTTGGGATGATATTTCATTGACTTAAAGAAGGTGTGCACCTTGTATTTTTTTCGATTATATGTTGGCATTTACAATAAGTTCAACATAATATAACAATTGGTATTAGGAGTCATAGGTTCTAGGCATAAGTTCCACATATATCCACAAAAATAAACACAAGAACCCCAAACACATGGCTTCTTTGTTTTCTATATGTTAGACATTTAACCTAAATATAATTCCCATGTTCAAAGAACAAAATTATGATTTTTGGAGTATCAAATTGATGATCATTTTAAGAGCCAAAGATTTATGGGAAGTAGTAAAAAACGGTGCTAAGGCCGATGCCAAAATTTCTTGGGTTATTGGTGAAAACACAACAAAGACTGGCAACTACGTCCAACGTTGGAGATCATCAAATATCAGAGTGCTCTACGTATTCTTTAGAACAATATGTTAGATATTATTTTTACAATTATATTTACTGCAACTTCATCTAAAGAAGCATGGTATAAATTGTAGAAAGAGTTTCAAGAAAGTGGAAATATCCATATTCCATACCATCGGACTCCAAAATTTGAGAACAGATTATGAATATTTGAGTATAAAGTGTAAAGAAAACATCAATGATAACTAGACAAGAGTCGCAGATATAGTCAATCGAATAAAGATGAATGAAGATGAAACAAAAGAAGAAGTTGTCAATCATATTCTTAGTACCGTGACAGTGGCATATGACAGTGGCAAAAGAAGAAGATGAAACAAAGATGGGCAAATGAAGATGTAGTCAATCGAATAAAGATGAATGAAGATGAAACTCATGCTGAATCAAAACTGGATCAGTATCAATCCCATTGATACATAAGTGAGCGATCCGGTTAGACCGTTACCGCTGCTTTATGCTTTGATGAAAGAATCGAGTATTATCATCTCCAAGTTGCATCCACTTCATCTTGGCCTTTTGCCGCATAGAAGATTCTAGTTCCTTTTGCAACTGTTGCAATGTAAGAGAAGCTTGTTGTTCAGAAGTAGCAAGCTCCTCATTATTTGGATATACATGCAAAAGCCTTTGGATAGTCAACAAATGATCCTGCACTCTCTGCACCTCAATAAGATGATGCTCTTTGTCATACCGTACTCGCAAACAATTCTTCGAAAGAAGCAGCTTTTGAGTTATGAGTTAATTTGTAGCTAGGATAACCATTAATTCGTGCACTCTAAACACTTCGAACAGTCTCCAGAAAATCCTCTTTCAAGGTCTAGTAACTACAGAAATGAAATGGTTTCTTTCCTCGCTGAGCGACAAAAAAAGTAACCAACATTGGAGAATGATCAAATAAGCCCTCAGGTAGGAAAGTAATAGATGTCGTTGGAAATGCCTCGTCCCAGAGATCATTAGCAAGAACCCTATCAGTTTTGCTCATAACACGCCTCGAGCTCGCCTGTTTATTAGTCCAAGTAAAAAAACGACCATGATATGGAATATCATGAAGATCACACCAGAACAAGCAATCTCAAAAAGGTTGAACTTCGTGGAACCCAATAGGTTGGCCCTGACGTTCATCAAAATTAGCCACACAATTAAAGTCTCCCAAGATGACCCAAAGAGATCTAATAGAGCTACTCATATCTTGAAGGTTAAAAAACAAAACCTTCCGTTCTTGAGCCACAGAGGAACCATAAACAAAAGCGTGCAATAGAAACTAATTCCATTCTTACGCTTTGCAAGAACATGAATACACTGACTATCACATCGGAAAATATCAAGCTGTATATCATCACCCCGCCAACCAAAAATAATCCTTCCCCCATCATGCCAAGCAATATTATATATTATTATTATTATTATTATTATTATTATTATTATTATTATTATTATTATTATTATTAACTAACTGAACAAAATTATTAAAAGTAAGTTAAACAAAATTATAATTAGTTGAACAAAATTAGTTGCAAAATTACTAAAAATAAATTTGGTCAAATAATGTTCCTAAATGCAATAAAATTAGGCGTACATTAAAATAATATTACTCGTATTAATATATATAATACTTAGCTAACACTTATTAGTTATTATTAAATTACTATATTATTAATCATATATTACTAATTTATTAGTCATGTATATTACTATGTTATTACTCGTATATTACTGTATTACTAAACTCGTATATATATTACTTAGCTAACAAAATTTCAACCAAAAACCAATTTTGTAGCAATTAAGTTGGAAATTCCGACGAGCGCTTGTAGTCGAAAAATTAGTCAAAACTTTCCAACTATTTTGAGTTAGTCGGAAACTTTTAATCGGAATTGCTCCATTATTTTGAAATGACGCACTCTTAAAAAAGAAAATAACATTTTTCATGTATTCATGAATTTAAGATCTGGATAAAAAGATATGATTTTCACAAAATAAAAAATTAGAAAAGTCTTGGAATAGGTTATAAACATACTTTCTCTCTTTTGTTGAAAATACTTTAATCTTACCAAAAAAAAACATTGTTTAAGGTCTAGTTTGAGTATTTAATAAGTGAAAAAATATTTCTCAAAAATAATTTAAATGTATTTATTTTAAATATATTAAATTGAATCATTGTTTAAAGAATTTTTTCTTATATTAAATTATAAAACAATGGAAAATAATAACTTATTTTCTAATAAATGTAGAACTAACTAAGTTGGATGAAGAATAATTGAATTTAAATAATTGATAAACTTTTTTATTTTTTTTAATTTTCTCTTAAAATATATTGTTTCCGTGGCAAGATCAAAACTTGCGTTAAACTCAAATTCGGGTGTCATAATTTATAACACAATCACGCAATAGTTATTTACCTGTAACCTATAAGTCTTTATTTACCATGATAAATATTTACCCGAGACATAATTGGTGCCACAAATTTGTCACGATAAATATTTTCTACTTGTGACATAATTTTTGGTACAAGATTTTGTTTGCCACAAAAAAATTTCTTGTGGCAAGATTTGTGGCGCAAGTGCTTGTTTGCCACGATATTAATTTACCGGTGGCACAAGTATTTGTTTGCCGTGGTATATATTACCAATGGCATAATTTGTGGCACAAGTGCATCTTTGCCACGATATATAATTACCCGTGGCAAAAATTTTGGGTATGATTGTGATATTGTCTTGAAACCTATTTTTCCCGTGGCAATATCAAAACTTGCCATAGATTTTGAATTCCCGTCGCATAATTAGTGGCACAAGTGATGATTTGTAGTGTGTGTGTGTGTGTGTGTGTGTGTTTTTTTTTTGAAAATTAGGAATATATATATTAAAAATCGGAAAACACCAACACTGAGACTTGGAACCCTAAAACCTCCGGCATAAAAAAAACCCCGCGAGGGAAAAAAGCCATTGTAAATAGGGACCAAGAAACATGCCGCCCAGAACAGCATAGGGACGGACTATGCAAGGAGTTTTTAAAACACCATTACACACCAAGTAGGGCTAATCAAACCCTTCAACACCAAGTTCCTAAAAAAACAAAAAACCTAGAAAACAATGCTTAAAAAAGCTTTAGAACACCAACTCTCCAAGCCTAGCAAACGACAAGCTCCTCGAAAAAGCCCAATACATGGCCAACTTTTCATAAAGCCGCCCGACAAACCAAATAGGTGACAGCTACACTGCAATTAATCCCCAAAAAAAACGACAAAATTGTTCAACTTCCATCTAGAAGAAAACGCCACCATTAGAATACCCAGAGCACCGTCACCGGCAAACAGCAAGACGGAATACCATCTCCTCCGATCAAAAGGACCCACCAGTAAAGCCTCCAAAACTCAAATTATCACCACACCAATTCGTCAGCCACACCAGAATCAAAAGGCAGAAATTCCATAGACAAACAAACCGATTTGACCAGAAACCACCCACCCACAAGGAGGCTTGTAGAAAACGGCAGATGCACCAACACAGACAAGAAACAAAACGTCGATCAAACCTTAAGCCCAGCAACCAAAGCAACCAAGCAGAAAACAAACACTTGAAGACGAAATAGACTCCACATCACCATTGAAGCCAGACCCATACTAGCAACGAAAGACCCACACCATTGAAATTGAACTTCACCATTGAAATTGAACACCACCAGCAACGAAAGACCCACACCGAAACCGAAAGATACCTTCTTCTATTATCCCAGAAACACCAGCAACCGAAAAACTTCACCATCGAAAAAATGCAAAACCCAGAAGCACCAAGAAGACCCTCAAAACCATAACAGAGACTCCAAAAAACGAACCAGGAGGGAAATGAGGAACAGTGCCAAAGCCTCCCAACCTCAAACTAGCAACCAAACCGCCGCCAAAAACACCAGCCCAAGACACCCCTTCATCAACACCAAGAGTATCATTAGTGGAAAAAACCTTAAGGGCTGCGGTTTTTTAGCCCCTATGGGCTGCGTATTTCGACCCCAGCCTTTATTGGAGCAGCCCAAAATAATAATAATTTAAATGTATTTATTTTAAAAAGACTAAAGGGCTGTGGACAGGTCAAAAAACCGCAGCCTTTAGTCTTTTTTCAAAATAAAAAAAAAATTCTTTTTGTTTAATTCCAAAATTATACCCAGAAATTCCAACGAAATTCCGAAATTATACCCAGAAGTTTCTTCAAATCAAAACGAACATAAAAAAACGAACATAAAAAAAAACGAACAATCTTCAAATCTGAAGAACATCAAGACAAACATCAAATTTACAGATCTACAACCCAGAAATTTCAAACAAACAACGAACCCAAGAACATCAAAAGAACATCAAGACGAAAAAAACATCAAATTATAACAAAGAATTCTACAACCCAGAAAAAACGAAAAAAGAAAAAAAGTTCAAAAAAAAACGAACACCACAATAAATTTTACAGATCTACAACCCAGAAGATTCTAAAGATCGAAATACATAAAAAAGCGAAGAACCCAAAAAATTTCTTGAACCCAGAAAAATTCTTCAAAAATCAAAAATCTTCAACAAAATTTCTTGATTTTGAACCCAGATCTGGTGGAAGGAACATCAAGAACGAAACAATTGAACGGTAAGAAAGAACATAATCTTCGAATTTTTTGGGCTACGGTTTATAGTATCTTCGAAAGAACATAATTATTTTTGGGCTAGGGTTTATATTATCTTCGAAAGAACATAATCTTCGAAAGAAGATAATCTTCGGTAAGAAAGAACATCAAGAATGAAACAAGGAAGATGGAAGAGAGAGTAAGGCTGATATTAGGAAGATGGAAGAGAGAGTAAGGAAGATGGAAGAACATCAAAAACGGCGCCCTTTACAATTTTTGGGCTAGGCTGATATTAGGGTTTATTCAAAGAGGAATTAAGAGAGAGAAAGGCTGATATTAGGGTTTATATATTCAAAAACGGCTGATATTAGGGTTTGATGCGTTTCATAATATTAGGGTTCAAAAACGGTACTTGGGCTGGGCTTAAATAATAAAATCAATTTTTTTTTTAAATTATGGGAAAAGGCTGCGGACATACCATAAAACCGCAGCCCCTTTACAATTTTTTTTTTTATTTTCTTTATTCAATTTCGAATGGTTAAGGGCTGCGGACACATAAAAAACTGCAGCCCTTTCTTTATTATATTTTTTGAAACACATTGGGGCTGCGGTTAAGGGTAAAAACCGCAGCCCTTGTTAATTTTTTTTACCACATTTTTTTACTCATATTGGCTGCGTGTTCCTAAAAATCGCAGCCAATAAGTAGCAGCCAATAGCTTTTTTTCCACTAGTGTATCCGCACCCCGTCTATGAGACCACGAACAATCAGCCTTTATAATATTTCATCTTGCTGGTCGTCGAACCCCACACCTAGGGCTGGCAAAAGCTGACCCGACCTGCTAACCTGATCTGAAACCGACCCGAAATTAGCGGGTTTGGGTTTAGATTTTTGACCCAATTAATTAAATAGGTCAACTTGACCTGATCTGTTTATTAAATGGGTTAGGTTCACGTTGAATTTTTAAACCCGGAAAATACCTGTTTAAGCCATTTATTAAATGGGTCAATCAGGTCAGGTCGACCCATATTACCCAATATTAAGCCATAAATATTTTATAAAAAAATATACATATATTTTTATAAATACCCCAAATCCAAGCCCATAAAAAAACCCTAACCGGCTTTTTTTACCCTTGATATATATATATATGCTTTTTTCCTTCCTCATTCATTCCCACATTCTAAAAACCCTAATTTCCTAAACTTGTTGCGGCTCCTTTTGCATCTCAGATCTCACAATTCTTTTCCCTTCTATCCTCTCCTTCTCACCTTGGATCCTCAAATCTCAATGCCAAAATCTAAGGTAAAATTAATTCTTTCTCTCATTCTTTTATTATTGTTGCTCGATTTTATCTGTTCTATTTTCTCATTCTTTTTTTGTTCAAATTTTTTGTTTCGTTTTTTTGTTCTTGAAATTTTTATGTTCGAATTTTTCGTCGATTTTTCTGTGCGTTTTTTTTTTGTTCAAATTTGTGTGTTCTGTTCCAATTTTGATATTCTTTTATTATTGTTGAATTTTGTGTTTATGCCTTTTTTCTTTCGTTTTTTGATCTTGATTTTGTTATTATTTTTCTTTTCGAATTTTTTGTTTATTTTTCTTTTGTTCTTGATATTATTGTTCTCTATTTTTTCGTGTTCTTTTTTTAGTAATCATTTCTCTTTCTTTTATTTAGTTCATATTTTGTTCGAATCTTTCTTGTTTTTATTTCGAGTTCATTAGCCTTACTTTCCTATCCTTATTTTTGAGTTCATTATTCTTATTTTTCTGTTTTTATGTTTTTGTTCTCTGTTTTTTTTTGTGTTTTTTGTAGTTCATTATTCTAATTTTTCCGTTCTTATTTTTTCTTCTTTATTT
>JAAKBH010001352.1:0-10000 GCA_019776075.1 Amaranthus palmeri | reverse complement strand
AAAAACTATCTTATTACAATTCTTTGCAAAAAACACTACCTTTAACTGATTTTCGTCAGTTGACCGTTAACATTAACGTAGACCTGCACGGAATTGTATTATATAAGGTAGTGTTTTGCAAAGAATTGTATTATATAAGGTAGTGTTTTGCAAAATATTGTATTATATAAGGTAGTTTTTTGTGTAGGTCAACGTTAATGTTAACGGTCAACTGACGAAAATCAGTAACAGGTAGTGTTTTGCAAAGAATTATATTATATAAGGTAGTTTTTTGCAAAAAATTTTATATAAGGTAGTTTTTTAAAAAAAGGTGTATAGATTAGGTAGTTTCTTATAATTTTTCCAATAAACAATGACGTATCACTATATCTTAACATTATTACTACATCTTAGTATATATTATGTTGATCATTACTTTTTTTGAAAATCATATTTATATGCATTGTCATACTAAAAACTTCGTGCATTTGCATAATTTTTTATACTTTATTTAATATAATTTCTTTTTACGCTCATCTCATTGAAATTACCGTATTTCTACTTTGTACTTGACCTTATATTGACCTTCTTTGTAACCAATTTTATGGATAGAGAAAATATATTTTAGAATGAATGATCTACCATAACTTATAATGCTCTCTTTTAATTTGATATCTTAAAAGATTTAGGAAAACTTGCCAAGAATAATCCCAACAATCACCGTTAGCCAAAAATAATCCAACTATCGATTATTTTTTAATAATCCTAACTATTCATCGAATTTGTTCAAAACAGTCTCACTCCCTCCATGACCGACTGCAGCAGGTTTTTGTGATTAATTTTTTTTTTTTACTTTTTTTTTAACTCACCTTCATCAACTAAGATGTACCCTTCATCTTCATTATACTCCATCTTCTTCTTCATTCATTCTTCCTCCATTAACAAATCCTAAAACTCTCATTAAAACACTTCACTCATGCTAAAGCTCTAAAAGCTTCATCCCTTTAAGATTCAATGAATTCCTCTTTAGTATTCAATGGAGGAAGGAGAGTTTAATGGGTTTTTTGAACTTGCAACGATAAATCAGTTAGAAGATGAAAGGGTACATTTTCTTACTTGATGAAGGTGAGTTAAAAAAAAAGGCAAAAAAAAGTTATTCACAAATACCTGCTACAGCCGGTCATGGAGGGAGTGGGACTGTTTTGAGCAAATTCGATGAATAGTTAGGATTATTAAAAAATAATCGATAGTTGGGATCATTTTTAACCAACGGGTGATAGTTGGGATCATTTTTGGCAAATTTTCCAAAGATTTATCATCCATTATTCCTTAACTAATGATTAACAACTGAAAATAAATTCTTTGCTCCACAAAATTTGTAATAATGTTTATTTTAGGTTATTTAATGTATTTTTGCTATAAATTTATTTGTATAAAAGTAACATATGTCCTCTTCTTACACAAATGAAACTTGATCTTTTAAATTTCACTTTCTTTTTTAATTCTGATTTATTTCTTTGTTTAATTTATATTATTATTTTTATTTGGAGTATATGTATCATGGACACTATATTTTTTAGGGAAATTATCAATGATATCCTTGAGTTTTGGCACTTTATCACTGGTAGCACTAAGTTTCTTTTATCATCAATGGTACCCTCGTATTATTGAACGTTTTACAACCGTAACCTTTTTTTTAACTTTTTTCGTCTAAAATCGTCCAAAATATTTAACTTTTTTCTTTTGTTTAATTATTCAATTTAAAATATAAAAGAAAGTTAACGGTTTTGGACACTTTTGGAAGGAAAATGTTAAAAAAGATTATGGTTGGAAGACGCTTGATAAAATGAGGGTACCATTGATAATAAAAAAAAAATTTAAGGCTACCATTGATAAAGTGCCAAAATTCAAGCTATTATTGATACTTTTCCTATTTTTTATTAGGCAAATACTAATGAAAGCATTTAGGGTATTCATTTACAAGAATAGTTTATACATCAAAATTTTTTTTTTTTTGAAAGGAATCTAATATTCATTATCAAAAATTTCGTACGACATATACAATAGAGTAACAATTTATCAAATATATTACAATTTTTATCAAACAAAATTCTGTATAAAAAAGTTACGATCAAAATAAAAGACTTGTAACATTGAAGCATTTCCTTTTTTTTCACATCGTTGATTGATACAGACTCATGATGGGGTCTTTTTGATCTAGTGTGATTTTGAAATAGAGATTTTAATACTATTACATTAAAATAATGAAAGATAAAATATAATAGTATAGAGGTGTATAATGGTTATCGGAAGTTAATTAATTAAATTTAATTAAATTGATTAAGTATATCCCAAGGTTACGAGGAAAAAGTGATTTTTAAGTAAATTAAAAGTCACTATTCGCAAATGGTTTCACGGATCGCAGACAGCAGGCAAAATGCTACTGTTTTGTGAAAATTGAAACTCGCGACCCGCGAAAACTAGGTTTTCCTGGATTTTTTTTCTTGTGACGTATTGTTCTAGCTTGGTTGGTTATTTTATAACCATCAACGGTTATTATGGTTATTTTAACCATGTTTGTTGGGATGAACATGTTGAGTGAAAGGCGACTTTGGTTCATGAATCAATCTCGTGTCTCGTGGATCAACCTCGTGTTTCGTAAAGTGATACGTTACTTCATGAAGTGGTGTGAACTATTCTATAAATATAAGATGCTTGTATGTTGTTTAGAGAACATTTTTTCAGATTCTCTTCTCTTCTCGAGCACTTCACATTGAGAACTTGCAATCCTTGATTGTGATTTTCCATAACTTCTTCCATTTTATTTATATTCTTGCGTCATTCTAATTTCCGTGTGCTCGGAAGTCAGTGTGATTCATTGTATCTCAGAACGTATTTTCGGTTTGTTTTCAAGTACCGTGGTAGGGAGGAAATAATGTTTTAGGAAAGAGCATCTCGCCTAGAATTTATATCAAGTTCCAAACAAAATTTTCTTGTTTCTTGGTTCGTGTTGAAGATCGGTATATCGGAGTTCTCCATGGTGTACATAAGCATAATTTTTGAATGCCATATGTAATTTGGTTTTCCACTACTAGGGATGGCAATGGGTATTGGATCCGACCCGGATCCGTGGATCCGTATCCGTTTTCACGGATCTGGGTCCCAAAAAATAAGACCCGTCGGATCCGAGTCGGGTCCGATTCCAATTAAATTCCACGGATCCGGATCCGGGTCTGAGAAAAATACCCAAACCCGGACCTGCGGATCTGAGGACCCGTTTTATTTTTGAATATATCAAATATATATTTAATTCTAGTTAATTTGCACTTGGACTTAATTCCCATTTCCCTGTTTAAATTCTAGTCTCTTTTTTTATTTAAGCATGTAAATCATTCAAGAATTCTGCATATCGGATGTAAAAAAGATCCTAATTACAGTTAAGCAGCATACATAATTACAAATGAAAACCCAAAAAGCTAATTGCAAAAATTACACTTCCCAGATACCAAAAAGATTATTGTTCTTGATTAAAGCATGTAAATTATAAATGTTTCAAGAATTATGCAACCCAGATGTAGAAATAAACACATTGTAACGTTAAGCAGCATACATATTATAGTGATTAAGGGAAGGATTTTGCTAAATTGCTAGTCTGCTACCTAAATAATTCACTTTGAATAGAAAGAGAAAATGCGAATATTATTACCAGATTTACTTGCTTGATAATTTCGCAAAAACAAAGTCAGACCCGTTTAGAACCCGGACCCGATACTGGATCCGCAGTGTCTACGGATCCGGATCTGGGTCTTGAAAAATTAGACCCGCGGATCCGGATCCGGATCCGGGTCTGGACCTTGTTCTTCAAAACGAATCTGGACCCGGGTCCACCTAGACCCGGCCCAGATCCGACCTGTTGCCATCCCTATCCACTACAAATTTGTAACTTTAATTTATTATTCATTTATAAATTAAAATACATTTTCTAAGAGTTAACAACAAAGTAACAATCAATCAAATACGGTCACAACAATCTTTACAAAAACTATAATTTTCCAAAAGAGCAACACTTGTCACTATAAAAAAAAAATCGGTAAAAAAAAGTACTAATTTGTCTATTATTTATTTTCGAATTTAAATTTGTTAGCTTTTGAGTATAGAAATTTTACAAACGAAGGAGGATCTTTATGTAAATGTTGAGTATAGTACACCTATACTCCTCTCTTTAGCACAGCACAACAGATTCTTGTGTATCAAGAATGTATTATGTTAGTTAAAGAATCCTAGTCAGCATTAGTTTGTTAGAGGTTGTTACTAGTTTGTTAAGGGGTTGTTATTATTATCTTGTTTTAAGTCCTTAGCACACTTGTATATATATAAGGCTGCTGCCCTCCTTGTAATACAATAACAATAATCAATTAATGAATACTCTTTCATTCTCTCCTCTCTTCTGTTCTTCCCTTGTTCATGTTTGCATTCCTTCCATGGCTACATTCAACATGGTATCAGACCACTAAATCATCTCCTGATTTAGTAGAGTTCCTTCCTGATATTTCTCATCTTTACATCCTGTTTTCACATTTTGTTAACCTGCAACCTTGCTATCTTTTCTGATTCTTAATTCATCAAGATTTCAAGTTTTTTTTTTGGGTAACAAGAATGGTGACCAACGGTAGTAATAATCAGAATGGATCCTCATCCCAAGACCTTGCTATGAACCCAAGTTCCGTGTATTACTTACATCCATCAAATTCGGGTCAGAAACTCATCAACATAGTCTTCTCTGGTTCAGGCTTTGTTGACTGGAAAAGAGTTATGATCATAGCCCTAACTGGAAAGAACAAACTATCTTTCGTTGATGGATCTTTACCACGGCCTACAAACAGTGTATCAGCAGGAAAGTGTTGGGATAGGGTCAATAATGTAGTTATGGGATGGATTATTGCGGTTTTAGAAGACTCTATTGCAAAAAGCATTCTCTCTTACAAAACAGCAAGAGAGATATGGAATGAACTTCAAGAGAGGTATGGACAAAGTTCTAATGCTCAGCTTTTTTCTCTTCAAGAGGAATTAAACAATCTTGTTCAAAGCCCTGGGATGAGCATATCAGAATATTTCACACGGAGCAAGACTCTATGGGATGAGCTCGATGGCTTAAACCCTCTTCCTACTTGTGCATGTGCAGCAGCCACCACTTGTGTGTGTGACATTGCCAAGAAGAGTTTTAAAATGCTACAAAATAATTGTGTGATTAGTTTCTTGATGCGGTTGGATAAAAAATATAGTCAAGTGAGGTCCAATATGCTCATGATGCAAGAATTACCTACTTCATCACAAGCCTATAGCATATTTCTTCAAGAAGAAAAGCATTTGCAGATCAATATTACTAATTTTGAGGAGAATGACTCCCTAGCTTGCAAGGCTGAGAAGAGGAAATTTCAAGAAAGAGGAAGAACTCAAAATGAAAATAACAAGAACAAGAAACCTCACCTCTATTGTGATCACTGCAAAATAAGTGGTCACACTAAGGATAGATGTTGGAAGATTGTGGGTTATCCACCAAATTTTAAAGGCAACACATGGAAAAGAGACAAATCAAGTGCCAATACCTCTGTTTCACAGCATTCTGATTCAACAGAAGGAAATTTCAATGCATCTTTTACTCCTGAACAATATCAACAACTTCTTGAATTAATAAACAAGCAGGAGAATAACAAGACTAACAACATCTGTGCTCATTCATCACTGCTGACAACAGGTATGTTTTGTCTTACTACATTCAAGAATGATGAATGGATAGTGGATAGTGGTGCCTCTGATCATATGTGTCATGATTTAACTAAATTTCTTTCCTATGAATTGCTTAAAAACAGAAGACACTCTATAACTATCCCTGATGGCAGGAATATACCTATCAAATATATAGGAACAGTAAGATTGAATAATGGGATTATGCTTAACAATGTTTTATATGTACCCCAGTTTAGGTTTAATCTCATTGCTGTAAGCAAAATAGCCCTTGATATGAAATGCATAGTATTTTTTGATACTGATATTTGTACTCTTCAGGAGACACGGACGAAGAAAACATGGTTGCTTGGTAAATCCCAGGCTGGCCTATACATTTTTGATGATTCAAAGAATACTACTAGTATCAATCTTGCTGCAGCAGCTTCAGTTGGTACAAAGTCTCATCACAAATCTGTTTTTTCACAAAGCCAAATTATGGCATCTTCGAATGGGACATCTACCCATCAATAGACTAAAAATTCTGTTCCCTGAAATAAATGATAGCCTTGTAAGGACACACATGTTTTGTACCATATGTCCACAAGCAAAACAGACAAGATCTGTATATCCTAGCTCCATTTGTAAATCACACAAGCCTTTGAGCTTGTGCATATTGGTGTATGGGGTCCTTTTAGAAATAAAACAAGAAGTAATTGTTCTATGTTTGTCACTTTAGTTGATGATTTTAGCAAAATGTCCTGGGTGTTCTTAATCAAACACAAATCAAAATTTGCTAAACTATTCAAACAGTTTGTTATGTTCATTGAAAATCAATTGAGCACTAAACTAAAATCAGTTAGAACTGATAATGCACATGAATTAACACAAGGGGAAGCCCTACTGTTTTACAAAGAACATGGAATAAAATTACAAACTAGTTGCACAGAAACCCCTCAACAAAATGGCACAGTTGAGAGGAAACAAAAGCACATTTTAGAGACTGCTAGGTCTCTTCTTTTCCAAGCTAATCTTCCCATTAGTTTTTGGGGAGATTGCATACAATGTGCTGTGCATCTCATAAATAGGATGCCATTACAAATCCTAAAAGGAAGAACCCCCTATGAAATGTTGTTTGGTTACAAACCAGACTATACTCATTTAAAAATTTTTGGATGCCTTTGTTTTGTGAGCACCCTAAAAAGGGGTAGGCATAAGTTTTTCCCAAGAGCACAACAATGTGTCTTCATTGGGTATTCCTCTAGCCAAAAAGGCTACAAAGTATACAATCTCACAACCAAAACTGTGGTTGTTTCTAAGGATGTGGTGTTCCATGAACACTTTTTCCCCTATCATTGCAATAATAATGGGAATAACTCAAAGGTCTTGAACCAATTTTTTCTCCCTACATCTTCTAAAAACCTTGATGGTTTTGATGATTACCCTAGCAATTCTGACAACATTCAAGAAGAAAATAATTGTCTGATTGAAAATAATACAAATTCCTCACAAGATCCCCATGAGGACAATACTTTAAACAGAAGATATGAACCTAGAAGGTCACAAAGATCTCATAAATCCCCTGCTTACTTAGATGACTACCAATGTAATGCAGCCCCTGATCATTGGTGTGGCTTTGTTCACTACAAAGATCATACCCCCAATGACACTAATACTAACTTAGAAAAGTACACTGAACCAAAAAGCTACAAGTCTGCTTTAACAAATCCTTCATGGAAAGCAGCCATGGATCAAGAACTACAAGCATTAGAAAAGAATAAAACATGGGAGGTTGTAGCTCTACCTCCTGGTAAGAAAGCAATAGGATCAAAATGGGTCTTTAAGGTCAAATTAAGAGCCAATGGTGAGCTTGAAAGATATAAAGCTAGGTTAGTAGCAAAAGGCTACAACCAAAAGTTTGGAGTGGATTATGATGAAACATTTTCCCCAGTGGTTAAAATGAACACCATTAGGTGTCTCATTGCTGTTTCATCTCACAAAGGTTGGCCAATAAACCAACTTGATGTAAACAATGCTTTCTTACATGGGGAACTACGAGAGGAAGTTTTTATGAAATTTCCCCCAGGATATCCTAATCCCAACAACCATGTTTGTAAGCTACATAAGTCCTTGTATGGCCTAAAACAGGCCTCAAGACAATGGTATGCCAAACTCTCTCAAGAGTTAACTAAAAAGGGATATCATCAATCAAAGAATGATTACTCCCTTTTCTTTAAAAAGCAAGATGAGTCCATGACTTTTATAGCCATATATGTTGATGATATTCTCATCACTGGCAATGATCCTCAAGAAACACAAAGCCTGAAACATTATTTACATAGTGTTTTTAGCATAAAAGATCTAGGAAAGCTTAATTATTTCCTAGGAATTGAGGTTTCATACACCCCTACTGGAATTATTCTTCACCAACATAAGTTCACTAAGGAACTACTGTCAGAATCTGGTTTTAATACCTTCAAGCATGTTGTTACACCCTTACCAGCTAATCTCAAATTATCAGCCCATGAAGGCACACTTCTAGAAAACCCTACTCTTTACAGAAGCATAATAGGAAGACTTAACTTCCTAACTAATACCAGGCCTGACCTTTCATATGCTGTACAAGCATTGAGCCAATTCATGCAAAATCCTAGGGACTCACATTGGAAGGCTTTACAACACACGTTAAACTATGTGTCTAGCACTTGTGGTCAAGGCATAATCATGGATGGCTCAGATAAACTAACACTACAAGCTTACTCAGACAGTGACTGGGGTGCTTGTGTGAATTCCAGAAGGTCAGTTACTGGACATATATTGATGCTAGGTAAGTCTCCCATCTCTTGGAGATCAAAGAAACAAGGGACAGTATCAAGATCAAGTTCTGAGGCAGAGTTTAGGGTCATGGCTGCCACTGCAGCAGAGGTTGTTTGGACTGTCAGATTGCTGGATGATTTAGGCATTTCTAATCTCAAACCTGTAACCTTAAATTGTGATAACATGTCAGCTATATATATAGCCAAAAACCCCGTTTACCATGACAGGACAAAACACATAGAGATTGATTGCTATTTCACTAGGGAAAAGGTACTAGAAGGTCTTCTGCAGCTGTCCTATCTTCCCACCAAGCATCAACTAGCAGACGTTCTTACGAAGGTCCTTCCATCTGCCAAGCTTAATGAGCTTCTTTGCAAACTTGGAATGACTAACCCCATTCCCGTTTGAGGGGGGGTGTTGAGTATAGTACACCTATACTCCTCTCTTCAGCACAGCACAACAGATTCTTGTGTATCAAGAATGTATTATGTTAGTTAAAGAATCCTAGTCAGCATTAGTTTGTTAGAGGTTGTTACTAGTTTGTTAAGGGGTTGTTATTATTATCTTGTTTTAAGTCCTTATCACACTTGTATATATATAAGGCTGCTGCCCTCCTTGTAATACAATAACAATAATCAATTAATGAATTCTCTTTCATTCTCTCCTCTCTTTTGTTCTTCCCTTGTTCATGTTTGCATTCCTTCCATGGCTACATTCAACAGTAAAACTGTTGATTGGTTGTCCCTCTTTTTGATTAAAAGTAAAATTACCAAAACGGTAATTAAAACCTTTTCAATTTCACCCCATCTTATATGAAACCGTCTCATCATGAAACGAGTCCATATAAGTAAGCAAAATGTCTAGGACAAGACGACCTCAAAATGATACCGTCAATTTGGACCAGCCCAATTTATACATGTAACAATGTGGTTATTTTTTTAATTATTTTTTGGGCATTTTTCAATTTTGATTTTAAAGGTATTAATTTTAACCTTAAAAATATCAATTCTTAAAATTGAAACATTTAAGGTCAAAATTCATAAATTCTTAAAAAATTAAAATATTGTCACACACAAGGCTGACCCTAAGGGTGGGCAAGAGGGGCCGTCGCCCAGATCCCTATGTCAAAAAGCAAAATTAATAGCTGTAAATGGTCTATATAAATTATTTATTACAAAGGAAAACGCTCCAATATACCATTTCGCCCAGGGCCCCAGAATATCTAGGGCCGGCCCTGGTTACACGCTTGAATTGGGCGGGCCCAAATTGACGCTCTCGTAATGAGACAGTCTCCTCCAAGTTTTTGCGTTAAGTTTTACACAAATTCTTACTTGAGACCGTCTTTACAAAAGACGTGTTAAGATTGGGTCAACCCAATATTTAAATTTAGAAAAAAATAACTATATTTACTAAATAAAGAAAGTGGGTTAGGCTTTTGAGAGCCGTCTTTAGAAAAGACGGTCTCTCAAAAAAGTACCTG